>JAJPUD010004547.1:0-13563 GCA_023553655.1 Myrmecobius fasciatus | reverse complement strand
CTCTCTCTTACACACACTCATCCACACTCACACTCACACACACACACTCTCACACTCACTGGGGTGGTATTGGGAATCAGGCGCCCTTGAAGACCAGCCAGTGCCCAGTACTTGAGCAGCTAAATTTGTTGCCCCCAAACCCTGCTAGACATAAGAGCTTGGGACTCCCCCCTGCTTCGGGGCCGGCCTTGGGCTTCTTCCCTCGGAGTCGCCTGTGGTTTCAGGCCCTTGTCAGTGGTGATGGAGATCGGGGCGCCCCCTGTCCCCCGTCCCCCTGACACTGATTCAGAGGAGTGATCCCACTCTGGCCTGCCTTCCTTCCCCAGCTGCGCAGGCAGTACCTGACTCTGATGCACGGCCTCATCCGCTCCACCTCCTACCTGCAGCACAGCCACCGGCTGCCAGACCTGCAGGCCACCCTGAAGCGCATCCTGTCTGAAGAGGAGGGTGGACTGCAGAGCCAGACTGACCAGACCATTGTCCGCCACATGTGCGAGGAGTTCCCCGCTCTCCTCTGCCCGTCCACCAGCTAACCCTCGGACCCCCACCTGCCTCTGCTCTTGGCCATCTTCCCCAACCCCAAGCCCCAGACTCCTGCCCCTCAACATCCACTCTATGACCTGGAGACTTCCGGGTGAGGGGGCTCGATGCCCTCACCCTAGGCCTTGGGGGACCAGAACGTTTTGCACAGAGTTGCGGGATGGGGGGGCATGACGCTGAGCCGGTCTCAACCGCCCCCATTCACCCCCCAGAAGCAAAAAGCACTGGAAGCTGGGAAGGGCTGAGGCTCTGGGTGAGGAAGGGAGAACTGAGAACGAACCACAAAGCATTGGAAACCCTGTGGCGCTGGGGAAGGTCCTGGGTGTTCCTTGGTGGGTAAGGGACTGACGCTCCCCCAAGGCTGGTCTTCCCTGTCTCTCCTCCCACCCCTGCTTATTGCCCGGCCCTGCCCACACTGCTCTTCTAGCCTGACCTTATTGAGGCTGCCTCAGTTACTCCCTGCCTCCTCTTCTCACTCGCCTTCTTGCCTTAGCTTTGCCCCCTAGCCTGCAGGGCCCAGCTGTCCTCCCACCCTCTCCCAGTACCCCTTGGGATTGGGGTCTAACCCCAAGTTGGGAAGGAAGCTAAGGAAGGGAGCCGACAGGCCCTCTGGCGGGCCGGGAGCCTCTGCCCCCTGCTCTGCTCCGGGATGGCCTGACCAAAATCAGGTTTTGTCTTCTCTGTAAAAAATGTACGAATGTTCAAAGGGACGTGTATTTTCTTAACTGCTTATAAGCATAGCCAGACTGGAAAATAGATGAATAAATCACTCACAAGCATCCCCAGGGTGTGAGACCTTCTGGCCTGGTCTGCATCTGGGTGTAAGAAGAAAGGGGGAGGGAGGAAAAAGGACCCCCCCGCCAGGACCAAGGAGTGGGAAACAAAGTCAGAGAACTTACAGTGGAAAAGAAACCTATATATTAGGCATAAAAGGCTCATTTTATAGATGGAAAAACTGAGGCCTCCCAAAGGGAAGAGGCTTTTCCAAGGTCACACAGCAGGGAACAAGTTCAGAGCTGACGCAATTGCTCGCTCTTTACTTGGTACCCTCTTTGACAGTCAGGGCTGCTGCAGTTCTCCTGGGTCAGGGGAGATGTCCGGAGGCCCTGTGACTCGTGTCGGGGGCAGAGATCTGGGGAGCCTGTTTGTCCCCCAGTCACCCTTGGGAGTGTGGAGGAAGAGGGCCAGCCCCAGACACCCCTTGCCTACCTGGGACAGGGCTGAGAAACAGGTTTGTCTTTAAATCCCTCTCATTTTCCTCCTCTCATACCTCCTTTCTCTCCAAGCCCCTTTCTTTTCTGGCTATTGGTACTGAGGTCCTAACTCTGTGAGGTAATGTGAAGGGAGTAGAGGGAGGGTGGGAGAGTGGGCAGAATATCTCATATACAAAAGGTTTCTCTTTCCACAAACTGTCTGCCCTCAAATCGGGACTGATGTCCTCACCCTTGCAGGTCAGATGATTTACTGGAGGACCAAGTTCATCTGCTGGCTTGTCTGTCCCCACCCCAGTGCATCAATAAAGGTTGGAGCTAAAATCATACAATGTTAGAACTGGATGGGTCCTTAGAGATAGTCTAAACTTCTTCTTCTTCTTCTTTTTTAATAATAGAGAAAGAAACTAAGACAAAGGACGTGGCTTATCTAGTTATAAAAGTAATAAGTAAATAGATCCAATGTTCAAACCCAGATCGTCTGACTCCAAACTTGAATCTCTTTCCACCAGACAAATAATTTCTCTGTGGGCGGTATGATGATGGAAAGTGATGTTTGGAGTAGAAGGTTCATTTTGCAGCATCCCCCTGATTCTCTCTCTTTTCTCTGTGTGTGTGTGTGTGTGTCTGTTTCTCTCTAAGTCTGTGTGTCTCTGTCCTTCTGTCTCTATCTCTCTGTGTATCTCTATCTCTGTGTGTATCTCTCTGTGTCTCTATCTCTGTATGTCCATCTGTGTGTGTGTCTCTCTATATCAGTCTCTGTGTGTCTATCTCTGTGTCTATCTCTGTGTGTATCTATCTCTGTCTCTGTGTCTCTGTCTATCTCTGTGTGTCTGTCCATCTGTGTGTGTGTGTCTATCTCTGTCTCTGTGTCTATCTCTGTGTGTGTCTATGTCTGTGTGTGTCTATCTCTGTGTCTCTGTCTATCTCTGTGTGTCTCTGTCTCTGTGTCCATCTGTGTGTGTGCGTCTCTATATCTGTCTCTGTGTCTCTATCTCTGTCTCTGTGACTCTCTCTCCCCTCAAAGGCAGAGAGCAGGGCTGAGTTGGGTTGGGAACAGGCTGCTTCCTTACCCATTTGCCTAAGCTTCCTGCCTCACAGCTAGGATTTTCAAGTGGGCTCAGCTTCCTGAGCTGCCAATAAAAGCCCACATGACCAACCTGTACTCATCTATCCTGCACTTGCCATTTATTATCTATATGACCTTAGGCAAGTGGTTGGTTGTGCCTCAGTTTCCTTATCTGCATGTGAAGGGTGCCTTGGAGAAGACAGCTACCTGGGGCACAACACAACACAGTGAGGGGTACTTTTCATTACTTTTACCAATATACATCTCTTCCCACTTTAAATTTTTAAAATTGTTAATGATATATTTTATTTTATACCACCAAACAACTTCATTTCTGAATATATCCCTCTTCAGGGTGCCATTCCATATTTTTAAAAAATAGAAATAAAAAATGCAGTTCAGCAGAACTAACCTACATGTCAGTAGAGACAGACAGCCGGCACCATTTTGCCCCTGGTCCCCACCCAAAGAAGGGGAGGAGATGTGTACGTATCAGTAATGCCAGAAAAACTCCCACTTGTATCATGGCCCTAATAAGATGAGTACCAACTGTCAGCCATAAAAGCTCAAGATTCCTGGTGGCCAGGAAAAGACAACCTATTACTGAGCACGTCCTGTGTGCAGGACCTTGTGCTCAGTGTCAGAAAATGAAACTATGAACAGAAATAGAACAACGTCCTCACTTATAAAGATCTTATCTTCTACAGAGTCAGGCCCAGGGGCTGAGGAGCAGGGGAATATCACATGCAAACAGATTGGTATGATACAAAGGAGACAGGTAGAAAGAAGGCCCTATGAGAATCTAAGGAAGGGAGAAGATCCAGCTGGAGAGGACGGGGCAGACATCATGGAGGAAGGGGTCATTGAGCTGAGCCCTGAAGAGAGAGAGAGTTCAGAAATCAGCAGATGAAGTGCTTTTCAATTATGGAGATCACTGCACAAAGGTAGGAGAAGCCAGGACCAGATTGGAGAACCCTATCAGACACAATGGAACAAAAGTGAATCCTTCATTCTGACTGGAGTAGATTGAATCAAAACTGTATTTGAGGAGATTCTTGTGAAGGAAGCAGGGCAGGAGGAGCTCAGGGAAGGGCCAGTGGTCTAGTTAGGTTGCTATGTATGGTCTGTGAAAGGGAAAGATGTCAAATAAGACTGCAGAGTCAAGTTAGAGCCAGATTGCCGAAAGCCTCCAACGCTAGGCTATGGAGTCTGGTTTTTATTACAGAAGCAAAAGGGAGCCAAGGATGTGCAAATGCTTTGTCCTGAGCTCCCTTGTATGCAACAACTTCCAATAGTCACTTTTAGCAATAAAATGTGATGGCATTCAAACTTCATAATGGCAATATCTCCATTGTGAACGTAGGGAGGAAGGCTTACATGCTTAATAGCACATATACATGTAGCCTACGTCTAGGTTCTGGGGTTCCTTATTTTAACTCCCACAGGCACTGGCGGGTTGAGTTCCCTAGGGGGTGGCCAGCTACATTACCCCTTCCGAGGCTTTAAGGTAACCACAAAGTTGTGAAGTTTTCTCTAAGACTACTGGCTTGAGCCTCCATAGTGTGTGTTTTCCTCGAAATTAATTGCCAATTAGAGTTAGTCTTACCCTGACCCAGTGATTAGTGCTTCACTGTCAATTTCACCAATTAACATAAATTAGCTTTTACAGAGTGATATTTACTGAGAGAATATAGCAGGAAAAGTTAAAAAAAAAAAAACAAAACCAAATATCCTCTTGAACTGGGGACACACCTCCTCCCATTCCAAAGCTTCTTAAACTGTGGGTCACAACCCAATCTGGGTCACATAACTGAATGTAAGGGTTGAGAAATTATGACATTATCAGCAAATGTTTGACTTGTATACATTTTTCATATGCCTGTATACCAGGGTTGTGTAAAAATTTCTCAGGTAAAAAAAGATTGCAAGTGGAAAAAAGTTAAGAAGCCCTGCCCTATTACTCCTTGGTCCCTGGGGAGAGTTGTGCTCAAATTTAAAGTGCTTTCTACAATGTTTGCCTCACAAAATTCATATCTAAATATTGCATAGCCAATGGATGTATTGGGTTGGAAAGGGGATCCCAAAGTTTGGGGTCACAGATCAGTGTTGCAAGGTGTCTCAAAAGAATTTGCAGGTTTGAACCCATTTCCTAGTCAAGGGGCAAAATTTTATTGTAATTTTACTCCATTACAAGCAGGCTAATTCCAAAAGAAGTGAGCAAAGAAATAGGAGCAAGGAGACACTTTTATCCAGTTTTCTATCATTGACATGCTAATTCTATGGCCCATAGGTAGAGCCAGGGAATAGTCTCCAGAACTTGGTTCTCACTGACCAGATTTTCAGTCAGCAATGAATTGAGGAGTTCTTATTAGATTGGGAGTGTGGGAAGTCTCTGAGGCAGACTCCAAAACCAGAAGATTTAGGATTACTGACTTATTGTTAGAACAGAAGCCCACCCCCCAAATCAGGGGATCATAAAATCATCATTGTCTCCCTTAGAAGCTATATTACATCAGATGGAGTCACCCCACAAAATAGCTTCAGAGATATTGATGGGGTCCAATCTATGGCTGAGCTGAATCCTATAGGTCACTTCATAATGGGCTTGCTGCCAGAAAACTTTGGTATGGACTCCAGTTCTTGGATCTCTGGTGGTATTCTCTTTGGATCTTTTGAAGTTCAGAAAATCATATTCCTTCACCCCAAACCAGGAAGGAATAGACACAAAAGAGACAGAAGCAGGAACAGAGCTGATACACTTCTGGTCTTTCTTCCCACCTCAAGGGTTATGGTGTCCTCCTCCCTTGAACATAGGAAAATGAGAGACTTTTGTCCTCATTGCAGTGGCTAGGTGAACATGGATAGCTCAGTGGACTTGGAAGCAAGATTCATCTTCATGAGTTCAAATCCAGTCCTAGATACTAACTGTGAGATCCTGGGCAAGTAACTTAACCCTGTTTGCCTCAGCTTCTTCACCTGTAAAATGAGCTGGAGGAAGAAGTGGCAAAACACTCCAGTGTCTTTGCTACGAAAATCCCCAAATGGCACCAGGAAGAGTTGGATAGGACTGAGATAACTGAACAACAATAACATGCTCAGGTTGCACCTGATTGCTTTGACAGGTAAGAGGAGGATGGACTAGATTGAGGAAAGATTTGTGTCAGTTTGATCACTGAGCAGACTCTCGAGATTGTCCAGGAGTAGGTGATTAGGGCTTTTACCAGGATGGTGGCAGGGTCATGGGAGAGAAGAGGGATCTATATGAGAAATATTGTAAAAATAGAATCAGCAGCAACTTGGCCACAGATTGGCTAGGGAAGGTGAGAACTTGAGGATGACACTTAGGTTTCAAGCTTGATTGGGAGGATGGTGGTATTCTTATTTGTAATAATGAAGCTTAGAAGGGGGAGGGTTTCGAGTAAAGACAATGAGTTTAGTTTTGACGTGTTGAATTTAAGATGTCTTTGGGATATCTGTTTTGAAATGTTTGGTGGGGAGAGAGTTTGAGATTGGATAAGTAGTCATAAGCATAGACATGATAATTGAAATCATGGGAGCTGATGAAATCACCAAGTAAAATAATATAGAGGGAAAAGAGAAGAGGGCCCAGAACAGAGCCCTAAAATACCTACTTTATTGAGTGTGACTTGGATTGAGATCCAACAAAGGAGACTAATAAGGAGTAGTTAGTAGGAGAATTAGGAGAGAGTGGTCTTGTAGAAACCTAGAGAAAAGAGTATCCAAAAAAAGATTTTAAAAAAAAGAGAGACAAAAGAGTGTCAAGAAGAGGGTAATCAACAATATCAAAAGCTGCAGAGAGGTCCTGGTGCCTTGTGCATAAACATGTAATAAATGCTTGTGATTTGATGTGACTAGTTAGTTATTGCAAAAATGTTCTCCCCTCCCCCTTAGCAGTTGTCATTATTCTAGCTACACTGCTGATGTTTGTACAAAGGTTACCTGATTTCATTTCCTTTGGACATAGTGCCCATAGGTAAGAGTATGATTTCCTAGGTGGATATAGGGAGAGGAGAGAGAAGAGGGAGGGAAGGAAGGAAGGAAGGAAGGAAGGAGCATCATTGTCCAACTGGAACTATCCAGTTGGGTCTCCAGTGAGACAGCTACTACTCACAGATTGTTGTTTTTCCTTCATTCTTTTTTTTCCCCTTAAGGCAATTGGGGGTAAGTGACTTGCCCAGGGTCACACAGCTAGGATGAATTAAGGGTTTGAGCCCAGATTTGAACTCAGGTCCTCCTGACTTCAGGGCTTGGTGCTCTATCCACCTAGCTGCCCCCTCCTTCATTCTTGAAGAGAAACATTGACATCAGGAAGGATAAATTTTAATTGCTGAAACCTCCAAAGATATCTTGGGGTTTATGGATTAGATTTCCTCCCTTCCCTACTTATTTATCCTATCATTTTAAAAATAACTGGTACTATTAATTCTTCTGCCCTATGTAGTTTCATTTATGATTTCTTGAAATACAGCACTAAAAAACCAGGCTTTGAGGAAGCTCATTGAGATTCAAATGGAACTACTTGACCATGCCTTAAATGCAAATCCCTCTGACTCTTAACTGATTAGCTAATATTAGGTTCCAGCCCAGGCCTCTCACTTGGTCATAGTTTAGGTTTTGATGGCTCAGAGTGAGTGTAAATTAAAGCAATTGTTTCTATTCTGGCCAGAAATCCTGAGGGTCTTCCCCTCCCAAACTGATTTTTTAAAATAAGTAAACAAGGCCATTTTTTTGGCCTCCTTAACTAGCCTTAATCACTGAATGGGTGATGCCTCAGAATGACTGAGATCTGGGAAGGCCTCGGTCTTCCACTGCATCCTAGGCCATCTCCAGTCATCCTAATCTATATCTTGCTACTGGACCCAGATGGTGTGTTACACTCTACCTCACTTAAATCCAACTCACTTGTGAGTCAAAACACTACTTTGCTGTTGTCATTGGGCCTTTTTTAGAACAAAGGGCACCACCTAATTTCATTTAATCAAGTTTGTAATTTTGTCTTTTATGATCTCCATTATCCCTTATGTACATAAGAATTATACCCCTAGACTTAGTTGAGAAAAGTATCTCTTTTTATTCTCCTCTAATTTTTCAGTGATGTGACTTTTTATATTTACTTGTGCAAAGGAAGAGAATGGGATGTTGTATATTAAGAATAGTTAAAAGGCTGGTTTAACTGGAATAAAGAGTGAGGGAAGTAGCATAACATGCAATAACATTGAAAACCCTATAGCCATGCCTTCCCCATCTTGGGAAGTTGAATTTTTGGACCCTATTCAATATAGGACTTTATATTTTTAGATATAAAATTTCACCTTATTTAATTTAGCCTGTCAGTATGTTTTTTTGGAATTCTGACTCTCTCATCTAGGATGTTAACTCCTTGTTTCATTTTCAGATTTTTGTAATTATGACATCTATGCCTTTATCCAAGTCACTGTGATAATAGTTAAGGACCAAGAACAGTTCCTGCAAGCAGGCCATGCTTTGATATCAAGCAACTAATTACTGTTCAAACCTCATCTCACCAAGAGGCTCAGGAAATTTCCCTTCTCTTGAGAGAAAGTCAGATCTCTAAATTCTTGGATTTGGAGTTAGCTGACAGGCAGTCCCTGAGACTAATGCATGACAGTCCCCTTCCTCAAACTTAACTCTCTTTTAGGAGAAATGGGTAAAACATGTCTCCCTTTGACATTCCACATTTGGATAGCACTAATTGTTAAGAAGTTTTACTTGATATCAAATCTAAATTGTCCTCAGCAACTTTTGTGCAGGGAGGTGGTGTACTGCTACCAAAGGCAGGAAAATCTGGATTCAAATCCAGCATCAGATGCATACTAACTCTGGACCTCTGGGTAGCCTCAGTCTCAATTTTTCTCATTGGTAAAATGAAGATAATAACAGCACTTAACTAATAGGATTGAGATGAAGACAAAAATGAAATATTATTAATAAAATGGCTTGCAAACCTTAAACTACTATAAAAATGCTAATCACTATTATTTTTTCCCCAACTAGTTCTGCTCTCTAGGGTCAAACAGAACAAACCTATTTTTTCTTCCAAATACATTCTTTCAAATATTTGAAGACAGTTCTCTTTTTAAAATATATATGTATATATATATATATATATGTATTTGGGGAACTTTATTTGATAAAATGCTGCAAAAGTCAGTGTGGATTTGTTGGCTCTTGCCATTTTTAACAAAGATGGTTCTTCAGTGGAGATATAGAGAAAGTTTCCCTTTGGATAATCCCATTTAAAAGTACAAAATGGAATAAAACTTGTTTTGTTAAAGTTAGCAATTACATAGGAAAATGTCAAGTTATCCCAAGTTTTAGCACATAATATTCAGCATTGAATTTTGTGTCCAATAGAAGATTGAGGGGTCTCCAGAAAAACCCTTAAAAATATTTTAGGGGAAAACTGCTTAAGTTATGATTAAGATACTTTTAGTTAGAACATTTTAAATCTACTATATGCTATATTTTAACAACTGCTTAAGTTATGATTAAGATACTTTTAGTTAGAACATTTTAAATCTACTATGTACTATATTTTAACATATTACAAACAAGTATCATAGCATTTAAACAGATGTCTCCAAAGGGACATAGCAAAAATATGTTACCTGAAAATAAAGAAAATTACTATGTAGAACAGGCTGAGACTGAAAATACTCACATTTTGGGACATCTAATCACAGCTGGAACCTTTCATAAGAATATTCATTTCTATTACTCATCAACAAAAGGCCAATAAATGAGTCGAAACATTGGGGAACCACTAGAATAAGAGCTGTTTTTTTTCCCTCAGCCATCTATGCTTTTTAATCTTGTGCTATTATCACAGAATAAGCCCCAGCGGCAGGATACTGAAGCCTGTATCTCCAATAGCAAATATATGGTATCCCCAAATTTTAAATGGCAGTGCATTCCTTTTCAAGGCTTTGGCTGAATGCTTTTTTGACTAGACTAAGATTAGACCAGCAAACTAAACAAAGTTTGTAGAAGAAACTTTTATTTGCTAGTGGCCAATGGGGGTGTGTGTGACCAGAAAACAGTACATTTAAAAACAGAGAGCAAGCTAAAAACAGCTGTGTTCATTTCATAGATCTGAAAGAGATTTTGGAGAGGTCTCCCTCCAAGTCCCTCATTTTACGGATGGGAGTGGGGTAAGCATTTGTTTAATACCTAAAATTTGCCAGGAACTGTGCTAATAATCTTTATAAATATTACTTAATTTGCTCTTCATAAGAATCCTATTATTAACAGCACTTTACAATTGCAGAAACTGAAGCAGTATTAAGTGACTTGGCCAGGTCACATAGCCAGTAAGTGGTTGAGGTCAATTTTGAACTCAGGTCTTGATTTTAAGCCCAGTGCTGGGATCATAACTGCCTCTGTTAAGGCCTGATGAGAAAATTAAGGTCAAGGTTGTGTCAAAGGTCAAAATCACACAGACAGCATTAGCAGAATCAGAATTCAAATCTATGGCCTTTGATTTCAAATCCAGTATTCTTTTCATTATTCCATACTCCTCTTGGATGGTGACTACATCCATCATTAGTCATTACAATTACACAAACTGTTATGCTATCTTTTAGTATTATTTTCATTTACATTATTGTAATTCTTGTATCTATTATTCTCTTGTTTTTGTTTACTTCATTTTGATCCTTGTGTATAAGAACTGTTTTTCATTTTGTCTTTGTATCATTAACATCAACATCTGGAATATAGGAAATATTCCACAAATCCTCATTGAATTGAATGTTGGTATAAGTCATCTTCTAGATTGTTACCTTTTTTCTCCACTTTATTTGTATTTGATCTTTTTGTCCATATGGACATAAGACACAATCATATCAGTAATATAGAATTTGATCCATGATAATGTAATGTAATCAGAGATACTTACCATTCCATGAAAAGTACATTAAGTCTCAAGAGACTGTGGAGGTAATTAGGGTGATTAGAAAGTGAGATTTTAAGTTTGGCATTACTACCACTACCATCATTAATGCTATTGCTATGGGACTAAGATTAAAAAAAAAGTATATATACTAAGTGGTAGGCACTGTCCTGGATGCTTGGGATACAAGACAAAAAAAAAAATATGAAAAAACTTCTATTCTCAATGAACTTACATATACTGGAAGACAATACAACATGTACATATGTAAGTATATACAGAGTAAACATTTACAAATAAATGCAAAGTAGTTAAAGAGAGAAGGCACCAGAAGTTAGGGGCTGGGCCTAAGAAAGTTTGGTGTAGAAAGGGATGCTTAAGTGAATTCTTGAAGGAAGTGAGAGATTTTTTAATAACTGACTACCACAGAGACAGTGTGAAGAGGCAGTAATGAAGAGAGAAATGACCCTAGAAGCAAGGAATCCTGGATTTAACAGCTGCCTCTGACATCTACTGGATATGTGGCCCATTCCGAGTCATATAACCTTTCAATTCTCCCAGACAGCTTTCTAGGACTATATATATATTTCAGAATAGGTGATGATCTGCTTCAACAGAAGAAATAACCTACAAAAATGAAATAAATCCCTGGTAAGGCCATAGTCCCCATTTATTTAGCACCTCACAATTTACAAAGCATTGTCCTTAAAACATCTCTTTGAGAAGACAGTGCAGCTATTATTTCCCATTTAACTCAGGGGTAAATTGAGATTCAGAAATATTTGTCTAGTGCCACCCAGCTAGTTAAAAACTTGATTTGAACCTGTCTTTTTGAATCAAAATTCAATTTTTTCCTCAAATACATCAGGAAAAGGAAGAATCCGACTTGTGTGAAGAACAACCTTACTACACATTAACTGAGGCGGAGAACCTCCACGGAGTCTTTTTCTTCCCCACACTCAATGTAAGGAACCACTAGACTGGCTTTCGGGAGGTCCCAGAGAGTAGCCAACGCCCAAGGGGAATACTGGTTCAAGCTCTTTATCCCCGCCCATACCTTCCCCAACCCAGAAGGTGGAGGTAGGAACACGAGCCGAGCCTCTGATTGGCTGGCGATGATGTCATAGGTACCACATCCCGACCGCCAGAAGCCAGAAGCGGAGGCTTTAGGATTCCCGGATCGCATCCCTAGATCCAGGATCGGGATTACTTCCTCCATCCTTTCCCGGAGTCCGGACCCCTGGCACCCTCCCAGCCCTCGAGTCTAGGCTTTCCGCCCACTATCTGCACCCTAAATTGCTGCAGAGCGACTCAAGCTGGCTCAGGGCTAGTGGAAATCTAAACCTCCTGGCCATCTCCTTTCCCCTAAGTCCTGAAGACAAAGAGGCGAGCGCCTCTGGGGGGGGGGGAGGGGCGGGGTCTCTCCTGGTGCTAATGAAACAATGTATTTCTGATTGGAACTTTGGATATCGACCTTCTCTCTTCGGTTTGCGCTTCCGCTCATTAGCCCACCGGGTACGGATGGTGCCAAGAGCAGCCTCGATCTAGGAGGAGTGGGATTGTACCATTAGCCCTCACCAATAGGATTAGAGAGCGGAGGGTTATTATAGTGACTTCTGTACTTTAAGGAGTTAAATGAGGAAGCTCAGATCACAGTTCTTGCGGCAGCCTCTTTCTGGCCAGCCCTACCAGGCCAGCGCATCCCAAGTGCTGTTTACCCAACCTACCACTGGGAGGCCGCTGGCTTTTCGGCTGCTTCAGTGCTCCTGTCAAAATCACAGACTTCATTCCTAACTCTCCAAACCTGATCCAAGCTTGACTGGGAAGAATGGGTGTGGGATGGTTTATCATCGCATGATCTCCGGCAGACTCAGAATTTTGAGATTGTCAGCTTCCAGAAAGTAGGGCCTAATAAGTTGTTGGCTTAGTTCAATGCCCAAGACCGCGCCCCATAGACGCCCCGCCTCACATCAACATGGTGAAGTGGTCCACTTTTGAGAGTTCCACCCTTCCCTCGGACTACACCCTTCAAAGCTTTGTGGTTACTTATATTTCCATGCATTTGAGAGTGGGAGACACATGAGGAGACGGAGGAGTCACGGAAGTAGAGAGGGCAGAGGACTTTTCTGTCCCCCCTTTTTTTCTCTGTTTGGAGTCCATCTCTTCAGGATGGAAATTGTCCCGCTTCTCATTCACACTTTCTCCCTCATTATTTAAAGGGGTCTTTCCCGCTCTGTACTAAATGAGAGTACTCTTGTGCCTATTCCCATTGCCCTTATAACATTCCCAACGGAAAGTCCTCAAAAGGCACACGTATGCCCTCTTGGGGAGGTAACCGGATGCTACCAACGCGGAAAGCCGGCTGGAGGGTTCCGGACACTAACCCTTAAAGCCTAGTGGGATTGTGGGGAAGGTGGAGTCTAGAGAAGAGAACTAAAGGAGCAGGAGCAAAGTTCTCTAGGAGGGAAACTGAAACAGCGTAAATTGGAAGTAATGGATGGGAGGTAGGTGACACGGAGAGTGAAAGAAGGCGGGTCCTGAGGGATTCAAACCAAACGGGTCCATTCAGCACCATAGCCAGCGCTAATGCCCTTAACCAAGATGGCGATAGAAGGATCTGGTGCACAGGTTGCCATGCGCGGCGGGCCGTACCACCGGGCGTCGGGGATCGGGGCGGGGGCGGAGCGGACCATCGGAGCTACCGGGAGCCATGTTGGAGCTGCGGGAGGCGGCGGCGGCGGCGGGGATGCTGTGGCGGGGGCAACGGGGGCCAGGGCAGCGGGCTCGGGCTGCACCGGCGGCGGAGTAGA
>JAJPUD010004546.1:164472-192724 GCA_023553655.1 Myrmecobius fasciatus | reverse complement strand
AAATTTTCTCCTTGATTTATTTTCTAACTCAGTTGTTTTGCTATAAGATACCTTACATTTCCTTAACTGTGTTTTGAATTTTTTCATTTTCTCATGGGGTCATTAGTTTCTATTTGATCTATTCTAATTTTTAGAGAATTTTTACTTGGACATAAGTAAAGCTTCTCTTTGGTCTGGGACTCTTGTCATAGTTACTTCTTAAAGGTTTCAGACTAATCTGGAACTGAGACAACTACTCTACTCTTAGGGTCTAAACCACACTATTACCACTACATTATGAAAATCCTCCTTGCACTACACTACTTCTTACTCCTGAACACCCTTATCCCTTCACCTTTGAGGACAGATCCTTCCTCAGTCTACCCTGGATCTCTCTATGACTTAGGCTGAGTAGTGAGTGAAAAAGCAGTTGGCATCTGCTCTGGTACCCTACATGAAGTGACCCTGTATGGATCTAGGACCTCCTTTGTCCTATTACTTAGCTTCTCTCTTCACTGCAAAGCTCTACAGAATAATGGACATAACCCTTCCCCATTGTCCACAGAACTGTCTGCTTCCCTGTGCAGAAATGATTAGGAATTTTCTGAAATCTCCCTATCAGGATTTGATCTGATTTTCTAAATTTTCTACATTATTTGGAGCATTTCAGAAGGAGAGATGGCGGAGTTGAAATTTCAAAGAAATTTTGGTGATGTTAAAAAAAAAAGATAATAAAACCACTTAGTAAAAATTTTGAAAAAGAACCCAAAACATTCCCCCCCTTAATTCCAATTGCAAAAATAGGAAAACAGCTTAGCAAAAATTAGTTATATGAACAAATTACAGCATGTTTCATAGTAAATTGTAAACGAATAACTGACTAAATATTTAAGATCTTATAAAAATCAGAAGGGAAGGAGATCATATATTTTTCAGAGCTCTGTATAAGGATGAATTTTTTTTAACAAAACAAGGGATGGAAGCAATTACAGAGAATAATACAGATGATTTTTTTTATTACATGAAATTGAAAAAACTTTAGTGTAAGCAAAATGCTATTCAGATAAAAAGAATAGTAGTTGATTGAGAAAAAAAAACCTTTGTACCAAATATCTCTGATAAGAATTTAATATCCAAGATATGTAGACAACCAATACAAAAATATATGACCAAAAGTTATTCCCCTACAGATAAGGGATTTAGATCTACCTTGATCTTAATGGACGTTTGGGTGATATATTGTTGCAGTCCCTTTTTGCCTGGATTTATCATTATTCATGTTGGCACATGATAATATAATCTATAATCTATATTGGTCTTTCTCTCTTTTCTCTACCCTTCCCCAGTTTATGCATTAGGGTTATATTTGTCTCACAGGTAAGTTTAGTAAAACATTTTCTTTTCCAATTTTTGAGAGAATTTTGTCTCTATAGAAAAAAAAATTGATGCCTCAGAACACTGGAAATTAAAGCTACTAAGAGTAATTGGCACCCACAATTGAATTTGGGAGATTATAAACTGAGGGATGAAATGTGAAACTAATAATAAAGAGAATTATCATGGAGAAGTTAAGTGGTAGAATTGGACTGCATAAATTGGTATACAGAGCAATTTCTACCATACAACTCTGTTTCTATCTAGAGTTCCTTTCTCATGACTTGATACTTCTAAGAATGAGACACAATGAGAGAAAGAAAAAGGATCACAGAGCAAAAAATATAAAAGTAATAATATACAAATTGGTTACAAGAGGTACCTCTAGCACTTAATTATGTAATCTTAATCAAGTTTACTTAAACTTTAGTATCATGTTTTTTCTTTTATTAAATAGCAATACTATCATTTTTGAGGTGGTTGTGAGGCTAGGTTAATTTAAATATTTCTATTCTTCTGGACATTTTCATCATATTAATCTGTTGTGTTATACAGAATATAAGGTCAAAATACTGAAATTTTTAAAATGGCATTTGGAAACAAGACTAGATTCAACTTCTTATAAAATTGTCAACTCTTTCAGTATCTGATCCTTTGATTATTCCTAACTTTCAAAAAGTTTTTTTTTTAATGAGGTAATCTTTTGTAAAGAAAAATTACCATTTGCATTCAAGGAAAAACATCAATGCTAATTAGCAAGGAAAATAATATTTACAGAAAACAATAATGTTTTTCAGAGGGCAAAAAGACAAGAGCACATAAAGACACAGGTTAGATGATATTTTAAATTTATATTTTTTAAGGGTATAATTTTACCTTCTGCAAAGAGTTCTCCTGTAAAAATCAGTATCATGATAAAAGCCAATCCTTTTAGCCTCATCTTCAATGATTTAACAAAGCCATGAACTATGCTGAAAGCACAATGAAGTTTTCCTTAGTGAATATATGTAGAATTTCTCTGGAAAAAAGTTAATCATTTACAATAGTTGTCTATATTTCTTTTAAAACACAGCTTTCATATTTCACTTAAATCATTCAACAATTTATACTCAAATAGGAAGATTAAATGGCCCAACATTATTTTTAATATCTTGTCATTGTAAGGAAAGGCAGAGTTGTTAAATAATTAACTCTGACAACCTTCAAAGGAGTGGGAAAATTAACATCCTAAATTTGAATAAAAACCAGGTCCATAGAGTAAAGTCCACTGGTGCCACCAATTTCGCTTTCTATTATTAAGCAAATTGATATTTGGATAATGCACTAGTAACTTCCATAAAAAAAAAATGTTTCTAAGAAAGTATAGATGGTTCACTTTTTCTTTAGGTTTGTTATTGGAGGATTTAAAACTGTAAGAAGAGTTGGGTCGAATGGGAGAAAAATAAGTGTTTTCCCGAAGTACTCGGGCAAGAACTAGAAAGGAAGTGGGGTAGTTAAAGAGGATTTGTGTATAATGCATGGTAACAATTAATTGAGTTATGAATAATGAAAGACAAAGAAAAATCAAGAAAGAGCTATGGAAATATGTGATGGTATAGAGGACATGTTAGACTCTAACCCTGGGCCTTTAACTAACTTATGAAAATTCTTAACACAAATATTTTCTAAAATCACTAAGATTGGTATGTTTAGACTCGCTGGACCCACAGAAGGAACATTTGCCTCATAAACTGAACCTTGAACCCAAGCAACTAGTTGCTGTTTGGCTAACTCTGTTTTTAATAGATCCTGTGGCTAAGCTACTGTTTGAAAAAGATTCTGTTTTTAGCAGCCTTAATATTCCTAATGTGACTGAAAACCATAATTATGGATATAAATTTTCTTCCCTCCTCCTTTTCTCTCCTTTGCTCCCCACTGTCCAATTGCCAAGGAGTTAACTCTACTATTTGGCCTACCTGCTTTGGCAAAATAAAATTTTGATTCAAAGAGAATCCTGTGGGAATATTCTCTCTCTGACTCCTAACAAAATGTTCTCCCACAGCAATAGGAAAGAGACATTTATAGGAAATAGTTCCATTAGCAGGCAACAAGTAATATCATAATCTAGGACAGTTTGGTTCTTGGACAAGCAAAGCCCATAAAAGGAGCAGCCTTAAAGTGAATTGTAAAGAGGACAATTCACAAAGGAAAAAAAAATAATAAAGATGACTTAAGTAAACAATAAAACAAAGATGGCAACAATAGGAACAACATATACTTCAAGGAGATAAAACAGAACCTACAAATGTTCCTTAGATGTCAGTTAATCTCTTTTAAAAGTAAAAATTAGAATAGTCTGAGGAAAGGCTTTGGGATCATGAAAATTTGGGTTCAATTCTTGCCTCAAATATACATTGGCTGTGTGACTATATGAAAGTTATCTAACTTCTCAATACTTCCAAGTAATTTCTTTTTTTTTGTTTGTTTTTTTTAAATGCATTTTATTAAAGCTTTTTAACTGCAAAACATATATATGGGTAATTCTTCAACAATGACCCTTACAAAGCTTTCTGTTACAAATGTTTCCCCCCTAGTCCCCACCCCTCCCCTAGATGGCAGGAAGTTCACTACATGTTAATTATGTTAATGATAAATAGAATATATGCATGCATATTTCCCCAAGTAATTTCTTAAGACAATAAGTTATAGAAAATTGGTGATTTGCACGACTGGAAGAAATTTCAATATTGGGAATTCCTTATACTGATTAAATGAATGGTCCGAACAATTTTAAAACAAAATAAAACCTAAATGTAAAGTTGTTCCACTCTGGGTAGTTGGATTTCTCTTAGGAAATGTGAGTATACAGTTTAAATGCAATTGTATAAACTGGATAATTTAGTATAGTAATACATACACATGTTAAATTGAGGTTTTTAAAAAGTAGAAAGAGTCATGATGACATCTAGTGGTAACTTCAGTTAGTTACAGTCAACAATAAGGATGACTTGCTCTTGCAAAGCTTTTAAAACAATTTTTAAACAAAACAAATTTTAGAAAATTATTTAATTTTTGCTAAGCATATATATTGTCGAAAGTCAAATTGTTTGACATTTATTACTTCCAAACCCACTAAATTTCAGTTAGAATAAGTTTTATATAATTGGCCACTTTCCCAATTTATCCAAATAATACCCCAAAACAAAAGGCAAAAATACTTACTTCAATAAGTGTATTTCAAATATAAGGAGATTCCTAAAAGTCAGTCAAACTATCCAGTATCTTCTTAGGGTTTGCTATAAGGGAGAAGAGTGCACAGGAAGGCAAAGTGTTTTGTTTTTTAAGAACTATGAGAGATGCAGAGCTAAGATGGTGGAGTCAAGGCACTAACTTGTCCAATCTTTCTCCCAAAATGTCCCAAATTACTTTAAATCATGATTCTAAATAAATTTTGGAGTATCAGAATACCCCTTCAAATGGAGTAGAACATTTTCCAGCTGAAAACAACTTAGAAGTTCTGCAGAAAAGATCTGTGACATTAGGGTGGGAGTGCAGCATACAGCCCCAGGCCCAGGCCCAGACCCAGATCCAGAACCAGCCCGGCCCGGCCCAGCCCGACTTCTAAATCAGTGGCAGTACTGGTGGGTTCCAGACCTCTCAGCCCTGAGACACCAAACAAGCGCTGGAAGGTCAGCAGAAAGAGCCTGTGGAACCATAGTGGGAACTCAGCTCGCAATCCCAGTACAGGTCTGGCTCCAAACCCAGCACTGGCCCAGACCCTAGAGTCAGCGGGACAGGACCTCTGAGTCAGCAGCAGCGCCGGAGGCTTCTGGACCTCTCAGCCCTGGGGACACCAGAGAGGATTCAGTAGGTCAGTGGAGAGAGCCTGTGGCAACAGGGTGGGAGTCTGATGTTCAGTCCCAGTACAGCCCAGGCCAGCGAAGCCCCAGCACCGTGGGACAGAACACACCTAACAGCTCCGGGGCAGAAGAGAGGGCTTGTGGTCAGATTCCTGGAAGGATTTCTGAAAACAGGTACACAAAACCGTGCACCCTCCACTCTGGAAACAGAGCCCTTCTTTAACAGAGTTAAAAGCAGAAGTAACAGGCCAGGAAGATCAAAACACACATTCAGAAAATGACCACATCCTAAGTCTCCAGAAAATTAAGAATGGGGCTCAGGCCATGGAAGAGCTCCAAAGGGGTTTTGTTTGTGAGGAGTGGAGAAGCTACATAAATTTCTCTGGTTTGCTCTGTGAAAGTCAGCTTTGGTGCAGAATGGGACAGGTGCTTTCATATTCAATCACACAGTGAAAATCCCAATGTTATAAACTTCTCTTAGAATTGTGTTAGCAATCATTTGGTAAATGTGGTCATTCCTAAATCTGCTTCAAGTGCTTTGTATTTTGCTAATTATGTGTGCAAGTTCTCAGTAATCCTTGTATGTCAACATTAGGTGCCAGTAACTAATGCCCCAGATCCATTTAACCACTTATGTAAATTAACTTTTACAAAGGAATATTAATTTCAAATATATAATGGGGAAAAATAACAAAACTTTCCCTTACAAAATCTCAGGGACACATTCTTCCTTCCCTAACCTTGATCTCTGGGGAGCATGGTCTCACTTTTACTTCAATTTATGCCTTGTTTCCACAAAGTTCAAATTCAAAGTTAGCATAATTGCTGAATGGGTCCTCATATTAGTTACCACTGAGTTAGATCCTGAAGATCACTCATGCAGGGTCATTCCTTACTCTTTGGGGATAATGAGGAGCTGGCTGCAAGACCCCAGATACGAAGGATCCTGGAAGCTTGGTCACTTGACCTTTGAAAACGTATAAAGTAGAAGATTCCATTTCTTTCACTTGAAAGAAGCAAAAAGAAATGCAGAAATCACTGACCAAAATCTCCTTCTTGGGACTACAAGGCATTGATAGAAAGCCGCAGAGTATGTCTCTCTCTCTTGTTCTGATTGATTTCAGCAAAGAAGCCAAATCATTACAGAGCAGCTAAAGATAATCAAGTAAAAAGCCAAGACAAGTTTGACTTATACCCTTGGCCTAAGTTCTGATTGTATAGCCAATCAGAAAAAAAAAAAAAAAAAGGCTTCTTCTTATTACATGGTTAACAGACTGGAACTAGCTACCAAAAAAAATCTATATATTTTGCCATTTTTTTAAAAAGCCCTTCCATTCTACATCATCTTGACTGTTGGGGGCGGCTCTGGACCGGGATCGCCTGAGTGGACTGTGAGATGCCCAGAGGTCGGAACCTGCCTTCGGGTACTGGGATGGCCTCTGAATGGGCTGGCTCCACCCTCAGGGCGGGACTCGGGAGGAGCAGAACCGCCTACAGGGAGGAGCCAGGAAAAGGGATATAAGGGAAGGCATGGAGGGTTAGAGGTTGTTGGCAGTGGAGAGTTCCGGTAACGGCAATAAAGAAGTTAACCTCTCCTCGGGTGCTCTGCCTGGTTTGTTCTCCCCTCCCCCAGGGTGGGGAGCCAGAGACGTCTGAAGACCCTGGATTAGGGTGAGTGGAGGGCGGTGGCTGGGGACCCCGATAGGACCCCCGGCAGGTGGCGCCCAACGTGGGGCCGTATTGTTCGACCGCCTGTCCCCTTGAGCAGGCTCAAGAGGGATTGCCAGGTAGCCTCGGGCGCAAAGGATACCCGGGAAGATGGGACAGGGAAAAAGTCTACCCTTGATCAAGCCCGAGGAGAAGGGGGGTGCTCGCTTAGAAACGATGGGTCAGTCTTTTAGTATTCCCATTGTTCACCCTAGTGACACGGAGGTTTATGCCAAGCAGATAAAAACGTTAGTAACAAAGAAAGGAGTGAAAGTGAAAGATGAAGACTGCCGTAAATTTGTAAAGTTATTGTGGCTGGTCTCTCTGTGGGTGGAATTTACAGGAGTAGACTGTAGTAGATGGATTATGGTCAGTAATCAGTTAGCATGCTATGCTGGGTCAGTTAAAGACCTTGACTTTATTATTTACAGCTTAGTGAAAGCAGATCTTTATGGCCCTTCGCTATCTGTAAATGTTGCCGCTAGTGTTCAGACAGGAGACTCTTTATGGGAAGATTCAAGTTCTGAAGAAGAAAGGGGAGATTGAGAAAGAAAGCATAAAAGAAAGAAAGGGAGTAGAGGGGCAGAGTTGGCAGATGTTCAGCAAGGCGCAGGCAGAGCTCATATTGAGGGGGAGGAAGAGGCAGGGAACGGGGCGATAGTTGCAGCAGTAAGCCAGCTGACCTTGGGACCTGGAAAAAGGAACACTGCTCTGCCATCTGCACCGCTTCTTCAGATAAGACAGCTCCCTCTGTTCCACCCTCGTATCATTCAGAGGCTGGATCTTACTCAGAGGCTGCATGCAGACCCCAAGAGCCTGAAAAGGTGGCTGCCTCTATACACCAAGCATTCTTGGAAGGTGAAGATGTATCGGACTGGTCTACTGCCTTTCCTGTAAAGTTAGCTGATCCTCAGAGAGGATATACTATTGTTGCTTTTAAATTATTGAGAGATTTAAAAAATGCTTGCCAGAGTTATGGTCCTAATTCTCCATTCGTTATACAGACATTATCAACATTATCTAGGAGAGTAGCGTATAGTCCCGAAGACTGGGAAGCTATATCTACGGCATGTTTAACACCAGGGCAAAAACTATGTGGCTTGCTGAATGGCACAGGGAAATTAGAGAATTTATAAAGGGAGCCCAGTTACCCCCCGGGGCTACTACACAGGATGCCTTTGAGGCTATGACAGGCACCGGGGCTTATTCTGACCCTGATACACATAGAAATCATAATCCAGTCACTTATGCAGGAATTGCACAGTGTGCTATAAAAGCTTGGGAAAAGATAGATTCCACGGGAGTAGCTAAATCTCAATTGACTAATGTAAAACAAGGACCTAGAGAACCCATTGCTGATTTTATATCACGGCTACAGCAAACGGTTGAGAGGATTGTGGGAAAAAACAATCCTGCTACTGATTTGTTGTTTCGCCAGTTACTTAGAGAAGGATTAAATAAACCCTGCAAGAGAGCAGTGTCATCTTTACCCATGTCAGCCCCATTAGCTGATATTCTAGAGAGATGTAATGAAGTAGATTATGAAGCTACACAGGTTGCAATGTTAGCGGATGCTCTTGTAAGGAGAGAGAAAGAAAGGAGGTGCTATGACTGTGGCCGAACAGGACATGTTCGTAGTCAGTGTCAGAAAAACAAAGGTAAGGGCAATCTTACCTGTTACAATTGTGGAAAACCTGGACATATAGCAAAGACAGATGAGGCTCAGATTGCACTAATTCAACAAATAGCATTAGAAAGGCATTTTCTTTCTATTTTTATAGAAGGATGTCCCTTCTAGGGAATGCTAGATACAGGGGCGGATGTGTCAGTTATTCACCGAGAAGACTGGCCCCGAGAATGGCAATTAGAGAAAAAATTAGTTGGAATTACAGGCGTTGGAGGCCCACAAACAGCCAGCAAGTCACTTAGGTTTTTGAGATGGACAGTAGAAGACCAAGAAGGTCAATTCCGCCCTCTAGTGGTTGCAGGTCTCCCTAATTCTTTATGGGGCTGTGATCTTATGTCCAGAATGCATGTGTTCTTACAGTCAAACTAATTGGGGCCATTGAAGTAATAGTGCTACCAGAGTTAAAATGGTATTCATCTTCTCCCATTTGGATTGATCAGTGGCCCCTATCATCAGAAAAATTGGTAGCCTTGCAAGATATAGTGAAGGAACAACTTAAAGCAGAACATTTAGAACCCTCTTTTAGCCCATACAATTCCCTTGTATTTGTTATAAAAAAGAAAAGTGGGAAATGGAGAATGTTAACAGACCTTCGCAAAATTAATGAATGTATGCAACCTATGGGTGCCTTACAACCTGGTCTACCTCTACCCAACATGATACCAAAGGATTATGAAATGGCAATTATAGACATTAAGGATTGTTTTTATTCGATTCCTTTACATCCTAATGATAGAGAAAATTTGCTTTCACAGTTCCTTCTATAAACTTCATTGCTCCCTCTAAGAGATATCAATGAGTAGTTTTACCTCAGGGTATGGCTAATAGTCCTACATTATGTCAATGGTATGTAAATGAGGTCATTCAGCCAATACGAAAGGCCTTTCAAAGCGTCCTTATAATGCATTATATGGATGATATTTTAATAGCTACCAAAAATCAATCTATATTGCAGGTAGCTTTGAAAAAATTATTAAAGATCCTGGCAAAACATGGTTTACAAGTAGCACCGGAAAAGGTACAATTAGGGCCAAGCTATCAGTATCTAGGATATGTTATTAATGGAGTTAGGGTTGACAAAAGGCCTCCTACAATAGATTTGGATAAATATAAAATGCTAAATAATTTTCAAAAATTGATAGGTGCTATTCAATGGCTGAGGAACACAGTCCCTATTCCACCATCAGTCATGCAACCTCTATACGATATATTGAAAGGTGATTCAGTTTTAAAATCACCTAGACAATGGACTGATGGTGCTAAGGAATCTATACAACAGATACGAAAAGTTATGCAAGCACACACCATTAGAATACAAAGTGATCAGCATATAGACTTTATCATGTTAAAGGATGATCCCTTTTTTGGTGCCGTATGTGAATCTCATGGAGTCATAGAATGGCTCTATCCCAATACTAGAGGAAAGATTTTAGAGAATAAAGTTAATCTTTTATTAGAGTTTTTAAGAGCAGCTGTTTCCAGAAGTTTTGCTATATGTGGAAAGCCACCAGTGATTTGGATAGAAGGAAGTTCAAATATGGTGCAATATAAGGATAGTTCAGAATGGTTAGATATAGTTCCTTATTTAAGTTTAAGACAACCTGTCATCTCAAAGATATTACAAGCTTTTGCACAATTGCAATTGAATTTACCCATAACAGTCATTAGCAATGACCCTGTGGAAGGTCCTAATATTGCAACAGATGCAACTAAACATCATCATGCTGGTATTTATTGCCCGGATCTTAATATAAAAATGATCTTAGACACACCTTTCTTGTCAAACTCAGAAAAATGAGTTATGGGCAATTATTCAAGTAATGCATAGATTTCAACCTCCTTTTAATATTATTACAGATAGCCAATACCCTTATTGCTTCAAGCCCAATCAGCGCTTCTTCAATTATCCTCACATATATATATATCATGCACGTTCGTTCTCATACTGGGGGAATGGGTCCTATTTTGGAGGGTAATAAGATTGTAGATACTTTAGTAAGTCCTCTGTATCTACATGTTATGTTTGCTTTACAAGAAGCTACTGCTGCTCATGAACGCTTTCATTTATCTATGAGATCTCTCTGTAGGCTCTATGGTATCTCTAAGAATCAAGCTAGGGACATAGTTAAAAGGTGCCTAGCCTGTGTACCTTATCATCCCTCTCCACGGGTGATTGCCCATAATCCAAAAGGTTCTAGCCCAAATGAAATATGGCAAATGGATGTTACACATTGGAAACACCAGTTGATTCATGTTTCTATTGATACACATTGAGGGTTTATTATGGCAACTTTGCAAACTGGTGAAGCTTTAAAGCATGTTATTAATCACTTATATCATTGTTTTTCTATAGCAGGTGTTCCTCAGTCATTAAAAACTGATAATGGCCCTGCTTATAGTTCCAAAGGTTTTTCTCATTTTTGTGCTGAGTTTCAAATACAACATATTACAGGTATTCCATATAATCCTATGGGTCAAGCCATAGTAGAGCGGGCTAATAGAACCCTGAAATCTCTCCTACAAAAACAAGAACAGGGAGAGAAGGACCCTATAGGGGTTAATCCACGACAAAAAATCACACAAGGGCTATTGGACACTGCTATCTATACCTACAATTATCTGAAATTTGATCAGGAACATTTAACACCTGCTATGAAATTTTGGCACTCTTGGTGCTCCAATCCAAAAGAGCTTAAACGCCCTGAAGAAGAGCTGGTAAAAAATCAAAGTCAGGTTATATGGCAGACTCCAGAAGGTATCTGGCAAGGGCCAGGTAGGATAATAACCCATAGGCCAGGGTATGTTCTTGTCATTCCAGAAGGTGCGAAACGGGAGGATGGATCTTGGATTCCTGCTCAGTGTTTGCGTCCTATTAGCGATGGCTCCTGTGATGATATCAAACAAGAACTGGACACTACTGACTCTAGCTCATGAACATGTTCGTGACATAAATGGACAATGGCTTTACTAGTGAAATGTTCCCCCATCTAGAACAGAAAACGTTAACCACACCAGGAGCTCTCCAGGCCTTTTTACCCAGTGATGCTCATGGGGGAAACAACAAATACCCTAAACCGAACAAACTCCAAGTGCGGCCATCGCCAGGGCCTGAAACCTGATGTCCCTCACAAAGAACTCAGTTATAACAGGGCTGGGAAGAAAAACCAGAGAGTAAGAGAGACAATTTGCAAAGAGAATCAAACTCCCATTCGAGAGTCTTTTCATTTTTTCCCTCCACCGGTGGTATTATTATTCTACTGTAACTATAACTCTTTTACTTGGTTTAAGACAGTTTCGTATCATTTTGCTAAGGATTATTGGTTTAAATCTATGTAAAGAATTCTTTTATTGTTGTGTTTGTGTGTGTGTGTGTGTGTGTGTGTGTGCGCGCTTTGTGTGTGTGTGTTTTGTTACACGTGGCAGGGTATTTTTTGTCTGAAAATGTTACCTCGGATATTCAGCAACTTGCTCTGTTAGTACACGACATACGTTAATTTACTGCTAATTTTACAATGCCTTCTACCTCCTCAAAGGACTTTATTCAATGGGTAGAACAGAAATTTTCATGGTCATCTATTTTGGGCTTTATGTATTCTGTCGTATATTTACTGCTTGGATTTGTATTATTCTATTGCTTTTGTAAATGCGGTCTTTCTATGTTGACGGGCAGTCAAACTCAATTAAAAGCCGATGTCCTTCCTTTAGGCGGTCTCCCGCAAAACAAGAAAAGGGAGATGTAAGGCCCAGGGCTTATAGCCAGCAGGAACACATGTGACCATCTGGGGGCCGAACGGCTGAGCACAGGGTGTGACATAACACTGCTTATATGGCAGTGCTGATACAGCAGAACACCACAGGACAGAGGACCTAGAGCCTAAGTCACGTGTTAGATGTTTTGCATATTGCACATGGCTCGTGGGCCAGCGCCCTATCATAGCAGGCTAGCTCAGACCAGAGACCTTCGGGATGGGACATGATTGGTTCGCTGCAGCATAGGCGGGGAAGGACAAAGAGGCTACAAGAGAGACTTAATTTTCAGTGGTTAATTCCAATTTGTGCTGTTATGGGAATATTGTGATTGTTTTGTATTCTTTTACCGTGCCTTCTCAAGATTGGTTGGAAGTATTGCTGTTAGATCTATGAAGTCTCTGAAGGTGGATTTCTTCACCCCACACCCTCAGCAGGTACCTCCCTTGGTTTAAACAAAAAGGGGGAGTTGTTGGGGGCGGCTCTGGACCGGGATCGCCTGAGTGGACTGTGAGACGCCCAGAGGTCGGAACCTGCCTTCGGGTACTGGGATGGCCTCTGAATGAGCTGGCTCCACCCTCAGGGCGGGACTCGGGAGGACCAGAACCGCCTACAGGGAGGAGCCAGGAAAAGGGATATAAGGGAAGGCATGGAGGGTTGGAGGTTGTTGGCAGTGGAGAGTTCCGGTAACGGCAATAAAGAAGTTAACCTCTCCTCGGGTGCTCTGCCTGGTTTGTTCTCCCCTCCCCCAGGGTGGGGAGCCAGAGACGTCTGAAGACTCTGGATTAGGGTAAGTAGAGGGCGGTGGCTGGGGACCCCGATAGGATCCCTAGCACTTGACTTTACCAAAGCAGTAGGTCCCTTACTACTCTTTTCCTCTATAATACTTCAGTTAGTAATATCAATAGCTCCCATGATTTAATTTCCATTTTTATGCTGATGATTTTCCAATCTACCTTTCCAGCCCTAATATCTTTATTGATCTCCCAACACATTTCTAGTTTCCTTTTAGACATTTCAGATTGGATGCAAATTCAGTATGTCTAAAACAAAACTTATTTTTTTTTTTCCTAAACCTCCCTCACCTTCTACCTTCTCTATTATTGTAGAAGGCAATACCATTCTCTCAGACCCCCAAGCTCTCAGAGAGCTGGACTCCTTACTATCTCTCACCCACCATCCCCAACCTATTGCCAAGGTCTGATGATTTCACCTTTGCAACATTTCTTAAATATGTCCCTTGATCTTCTTTGACATTCTCATCAACTGACATCTTGATTATTGAAATAGCCTGTTGGTAGGTCTTCCTGCCTCAAGTCTCTCCCCACTCCAATTCATTCTCTATTCAATCACTAAAATGGTTTTCCTAAAATTCAAGTCTGATTATGTCATTTTTCTATTCAACAAATTCCAGGGCTTCCCATTGCTCCAAGAGAAATGCTTCTTGGCATCCAGAACCCTTTAAAACCTCTTTCCAACTTTCCATGCTTCTAACACCTTACTTCCCAACATATACTCTTTTAATTCAGTGACATTGGCCTCCTGGCTCTTCTCTCAACAAAACTTTCCATCTCCTGGCAGTTGGCATTTTCTCTGGCTTTCCCACATGCCTTGAAATGCTCTCCCTTCTCCACTCCAACTACTGACCTCCCCAGTTTTCTTTAAATTCCAACTAAAGGGGCAGCTAGGTGGTTCAATGGATAGAGCACCAGCCCTGAAGTCAGAAGGACCTGGGTTCAGATCTGGTCTCAGATATGTAACACTTCATAGCTGTGTGACCCTGGGCAAGTCACTTAACCCCAATTGCCTCAGGAAAAAAAAAAGCAAAATAATAAATTCCAACTAAAATCTCACTTTCTACAGAAAGTTTTCCCTCTGCCTTTTTTGGTATCCCCAGAAGTTAGCAGAGGGCTTGGCAGATAGTAGGTGCTTACTAAATGTTTATTGAATTAAATTGAATGAATCCACATATGGAAGTTGCCTGAACCAAGTATACTGATGCATTGTGCCTCTTCTTGAAGGGAAAAGACTAAGTCTAGGAGACATCATCTTAAGCAAATGCATAGAAGTGGGGGGACAAAATTTCTAATGGCAGCTACTTTATAATTTGAGGTCTAGCTATTCATCTTTCATTACTTTTTTTTCATTTCCCTTAATATTCACTTTTGTTTTCCCAAATGCATTTTTTCATTATTTATGGAGCGTTATAAAGTGTAATGGTTTGGTATTACATTAATTTTGGTATTTGGTAGTTCCATTTTTATTATAGCGGTACCATCCAGTCATGAGCTTTGAATACCCAGATATTTAAGTTGTTCTTTAAGGAGCACTTTGTATGTCATTTTTGGAGACATTGAATTTTGGGGTTTTTTTGTAACTTATAAATTAAATAATAATGTATTACATATCAGAAAAGGATAGTTTTATCTATTTTTTCCCTTATGAACTTAGATGAATTTTGAATGCTTAAAATTGATTTTTATTATCTATGGATTCTTTTACATTACATAATTTATCTTTATTACATTGTGAAGTTTAGCAGCTTCTGATAAAATATCTCCTATTATTACTGCAGAGGAGATGGAGAGATGAATTAGAAAATAATGCAAACAGATGGATTAAGAACAAGCTGTTTAGGAAGATTTAAAGAAATAAATGGATCAATGTCAGCATGCTATATCTCTAATGAACAACCCAAAGGAATCTGTGGCAGGCCCTCTTCCTGTTTAACATTGTTATCATTTTCTTGGAAAAGAAATCTTATGAAATTTCTAGATGATATAACTATTACAGTAGATGACAAAAGCTAGAATCCATAGTCTTGACAGTGTGGAGAACTAGGCTGACTCTCATAAGATGAAACAGAATCCCATGAATGTTCAAAAAATGAACTTCACATTTATAAGATGGAGCAAGAATAGACACCAATTATTCTTTAAAAGAGCTGGAATTATTAGTGGAAAATATAGTGGTATGTTGTAGCAGGCATAAAAGCTCAAGCACTCTTGACCTGCAATAAGAGGATGTATGATTAAGAAAATTTATGGTTTGGATTCACACCTACAATAAGACACACTTAAGAAGATAGGTATTTTATTGATTTACAGAAAAGGCAAATGTATAGGCAATTTGTGGCGACAGCAACAATAGCTAATAAGCCCTAATATTAATATAATTATAGCAATATTAATGTAAATTTTAAAAGTAGTTACCAATTTGGGGAAACACCAACTCCTGAGTTTCTTAGCTAGGGAATCCTGGATTCCAGATCTGAGGCCTGAATGGGAAAGTCCCAGGAAGAAAATCTCCATGAGTGAGATTCCAAAGCTAGTAGGGTATCATGATCATTTAAATATTAGCTGGAACAAAAAAGGCATTGCGCCCAATGATTGTGCTATGATTCCTCACTTGAGTCTGGCGTAGGTCCAAGTGATGTACAACTCCTTTAATGGTCAACATGTTTTGCAGGAATTTGGCCACGTTTCTGCAAAACCTGAGGAGCAATCAGGAGGTCAGCCAACCTCCTACCTCAATCTTTTCTGACATACAGGCCACCTCCCCATTCCTAGGTTCTCAGGATATAATCAGATTGGTGTTCAAATGTTTCTTTAGAGGGTTAGAGATTTTCTTTAGGCATGGACATCACCCTGCAGATAGGACAGCTTACGTGCTGAGCCTGTACAGACGTGGAAGAACTTCTAATCTATATTAACAAGTTAGAGGGACATCAAAGAATACGAAGGTGATAATTCTCTTATATTCTCTCCTCTTCAGATCTCATCTAATGTATAGTGCTTAAATTCTAATACCTCAATTTAGGGATATTGATAAATTAGAGAACTTCCAAAAGAAATAATTAAGGATAGTGAAAGGCTTTGAATCTATGATATATGAAAACTAGAATTGGAATTGGGTATGTTTCATCTGTAGAAGACTAAAGGAGTTCATGAAAGCTTATTTTAAAATAGTTGACAGGCTGTCAAGGGATTAGACCCAAAGAGGGTATTTTTTCATCAAATAGAGATAATTTCACATTCTTTTTCCAATGTTTACAACTTTAATTTCTTTTTATTATCTTATTGCTATGTATTCCTGTCAGGTAACAATGAAGAGAAGTAACATTTTTGCTTATTTATTAGAAAAGCTTGTAGTGGTTTCCCATTGTAGTAATACAATTTTAGATATTTAGTAATACAGTTTTAGTTATTTACTAAAATAGTCGATGCCAAACTCCTTAGGATATTTAGCAGAGATGAATGGTGTACTTCAACAAATCTTAATTATTAATTTAAAATAATAAGAACATGCATAAAATACTTGGAAGGTAACATATCAATCTACACATAAATGATATAACTACCACTTATGAAACATTCTTAACAGAAATAAAGATAGACCTAAATAGAGAAATACATTCATTGCTTGTGGGAATATAAAACCAATAAAATATGGCAATACAATCTAAATTAATTTAGCTACTCAGTGCCAAACCAAACTATTAAAGATTATTTTACAATGACAAGAAAAAAAATAAATGGTGATTTAAGTCACAGATCTTCTAGTCTTTTTGAAATATAGCTCTGAAACAAAATCTTTAAAAAAGAAAAAAAGAAAAGAAAAAGCCCACTGATCATTCTGGCTTTCATTGAATGGCCAATAACAGGTCCAACCCAAGCTTCTATAAGCACATTGTTTAGGTATAGGTGAATGAGGATAAGTGTAAAATAACAACCGTTTTTAATTCTGGTCAGAAACTCTGAAGGTCTTCCACACTCAGACTGTATTTTTGGGATGGTAAATTGAGCCATTTTTTGTCTCAATTTTTATCTAACCCTTACTTATTGAATAGGCATATGGCTTCAGAGAAACCGAGACCTGGGAAGGACCTTAACTTAAAAAAAAACCAAGGTTATGCATAGCATCCTGGGCCATCACCAATCATCTTAATCTTTGTCTTGCCACTAGACTATGATGATTCTGGAGAAGAAATGAAGCTGATAACTTTCCACATCTCTGCCTCACTCAAATCCAATTCATGCATAATTCAAAACATTCTCATGATGTCATTGATTTTCTTCAAGAACAAAGGACAAACAACAAGTACCAGATTTCAAGCTATATAATAAAGTAATAATCATTCAATTTGTCACTATTAAAAAATAATGATCAGTGAAACAAATTAGACATATAACACACTTAAACAAGGGAATCAAGTAGCCTAAGATTTGATAAACCAAATATCCCATATAGTAAGGGAAGACCTCACTAAATGACAAAAACTGCTAAGAAAACTGCACAGCACTCTGGCAGATGTTAGGCTGAAGTCAACACCAAATACTAATGAATAGCACCAAATGGATACGTGAGTTAGTATAAAAAGTTACATCATAAACAAAATAGAGAATCAACTAAGAAATTACCTTTCTGATATTTGAATAGGGGGAAGAATTCATGATCAAAGGGCAGAGAGAATCATATTAGATTAAGTGGACAATTTTTGACCATATAATTAAAGTTCTTACACAAATGAAAACAGTGACGATAAAAGTAGAAAAGAAATAGTTAAGTGGGAGGGGGAGGATCTTCAAAGTAAATTTTCTTGATTTAAAGTTCTCATTTCAATTAATAAATGGTGAAAAGATATGAAGTTTTCAAAGAAAAAAATCCAAGCTATCAACAATCATGAAAAATGCTCAAATTACAAATAATCAGAAAACAATGCAAAGTAACTGAGATTCTATATCACATACATCATGTAGTGGGCAAGGAAAAAAAGGGAAAATAAATGCTGAGGGTATTGCAAGAAAATAGAAATAATCACAAAAATCTGAATACATCAGGAAAAAATTTTAAAGAATATAATGGGCAAGCTTGACTGTCTTTGATGGCTGTACTGGATGAGCAGCTCAATCTAACACACACAAAAAAAAAGTTTATAAAAATGCTGCTTAAAGCACATATCCAAAACTCTGCTAAATGGTATCGACTCAGCTTGAGAAATCATTAGTAAGTAAGCAATAAAGGTCCTTCAGCAGCTTCAAGTGAACTATAGATAGGAGTAATATGGGAATATATATATTAAGAAAGATCATGATCACTGCTCTTTTTTCTTTCTTTAAATACAACACTAACATGATTTAGAAAATGAAAATATTTATAATTACCTATGAAACAGAGAAACTTTACCCTATCTTAGCCACATTCCAAAAGTACTGTTAAATTCACATTACTATTGTGCTTTGAGACTAGACACAAAATGCAACATGCTATTATAGAATCACAGACTACAGTTTATTAATCTGTAATAGTAATTTGATATTACATTTTCTTAACAATATTACATCAAATGAAGTAAAATAATTCACCGTTTTCAGCTGTAATAAATACATATCAATTTTTCCAATTTTAATATAAAAGTCAGATTTTTTAAAAGCTATATACAAAAGCCAAAAAGCTTTAAGATTTTTTCCTTATTGTACAATTAGAATTTTGTTTATGCAGATTTAATAAGGAATACCAAGTGTATCCATCACCATTTGAATAGCTTGCAGAGGATTCACAATTTCTTGCATATTATCTTTTCTCAAAACCCAATCTGGCTTCAATCTGTGGAGAAATGCGAATAGGGTATTAACAAAGAAATATCACTAAAGATAGAAAAATTCAGATCAAGCATAAATACTTACCTTGCAACTACTTTTGTTCTAACAGGTGTTGGTGGAATGAAGAAGTGTCCATTTGTGGGATTCATCTTTTGTTTAGTGATTATCCTTTCAGTACATATTTTATGCTTACGTGCTGTAAGTTTATAAAGACTACAAATGCGGTTAACAACTTTAGGTCTGCTTCGGATATCCTAAAAAAAGTTAGCAAACAAAATTTATATTGATTAAAAATGAAATGGGAACAAATTAAATAATATATCTTGCAACCTTTTTTACAGGTCATTCAACAGTTAACAAAAAAGAGATTTACTTAATCATAGCATAAGAAGTTATTGCCATATGAAAAATGTGTCAAGTTAGTGGAGCAGAGTGGAGTAACTTAAGTGGTCTCAAAAGACTACCAAGTTAGAACAATCTTGATTCTAAATTCATAGGCCTTAGGGGACCAGGAAGCTGCATCCAAGTAAGTACAACTTGAGCCTCAAGCTCTCTAGGACAATCATATCTGAAGGACAAAATTATGACTCTCCAGTGTAAAACTAGACTGACCTATGTTTCAGGAATAATCCTTTTGGAAAGTGGTCCTATTACTAATAATAAACTGAAGGGAAATTCAAACCATGTACAAGAAATCTTTTAAATTGTCTTTGGCTGAAATATATGAATACAAGAAATATTATATGTTTATAAAGCCTGAAAAAATAGGTTGGTATAGAATAAAGACTGTTCAATGTTGGGGCAGTTAGATGGCACAGTGGATAGAGCATCAACCCTGGAGTCAGGAGGACCTGAGTTCAAATCTGACCTCAAGACACTTAACACTTCCTAGCTGTGTGACTGAGCATGTCACTTAGCCCCAATTGCCTTAATAAAAAAAAAAATGATTGTACAATGTAAAAATAAAGAGTTTTTATTTTATTTTTATGAAACTGGGAGCACTAGGGATTTTTGAGCAGGTGAGTAATAAAAAGTCATGGTTTTCCCTTCATTATTCTGAAAGAATTGTAATGTCACTTCTTCCACATTTATTTTATTTTTTTTTTTGCTTTTTGCTGAGGCAATTAGGGTTAAGTGACTTGCCCAGGGTCACACAGCTAGGGAATGTTAAGTGTCTGAGAACAGATTTGAACTCAGGTCCTCCTGACTTCAGGGCTGGTGCTCTACCCACTGCACCACCTAGATGCCCCCACTTCTTCCACATTTAAAAGCGAAGTTTATAGTACAATTCCTTACAGAAGACTAGCAAAAACTCCTAAACCAGCAAGCAAAAACCCCCCAGGAAACATGTTAGTGAGGGAAGTAGACAAGACTTACAGAAGCTCGCCTAGAGGTCTTCAACAAAATAGCCAACAAACAGCAAGTCTTGGTGAAAATACTTCCACCTTTATCTGCAACTTTGTCACCAGATTTTTCTCGATATGTTTGCAAAAGCTCCAATAATGTATCTATGCAATTTTCCACCTCATAAACTGCTGGAACTGTTTTTTCATACTGGAAGAAAAGTAAAAGACATTAAGAGTAACATTAGTCAACTTAAGAAATATTAACACTAAGTCAAGTAAAAATGAAATAAATTAACAGACTTTAAGATAAAAAAAGAAATGCTAAAATATCTAGAAATAAGAACTTGGAAGTAAAAAAGAACAAATTTTAAAACAAAAAATATTCAGTATTTTTTAAGGGAAATTTTCAAGAATTAATATTGCCTACTACCAGGAAGGAATAGCACCTTTAGGAAGTGTTAGCTTTAATAAGAAAAAAATATGATCTTTGTTATTTATCTACAAGACAATAATACATTTTTAATATAAAACACTTATAATATTTAATATATATGTTATGTTACAAGTTAGCAATTTCAGGCTTTTTATGATGTGATCTTCAGATGAGCATTTTTTAATACAATTTATATAGTCCTACCCCAAATGGAAAATACACAGACACACACAGTTTCAAGAAATTTAATGAGGAAAGCATTTTCTGCAGAATTAATTAGTTATAAAAGTTAAATTCCAATGAAATTTTAAGAGGATCTGAACAAAATGCCAAAAGACAAACAAAAATAGCTTTAATTAATAGGTAGATTATTCAACTTAGAAATATTTCATTAAGAGAATGTAAGATAAAAATACCTTAGCAACATTAAGTAAAACTTGCACTGCATATGTGATGACTTCCATACAAGGGATGCTACGATTGCAACTTAGAATCAAAACAAATATTTTGGCAACTGCTCCACTCTGGGCCATGTTTTCACAACAAAGAGGGGACAACCTGGTAACAACTTCTAAAAAAAGGAAATAGAATACATTTGTGTTTAAAGCAGAATACAAGAAAATTCATACTAAAAATTTCTTAAGTACTGAGGTTTCCTAACACTAGAGTCTAGCAAAAATATACTGTGTTTATTATAATAGATTGCAAGATTGTTAATCAGAAGATATGAGTTCTAAATTAAATTCAAACAAATTCTGTGCATAAATCCATTAACCTCTTTGTACCTCAATAACCTCAGATGCATAATAGAATCAATAATATTTCCACTGTTTCCTTCCGGGACTATTCTCAGGATATATATATATAAACACTTCAGCATGCTATATATATAAATTAGATTATTATAATATACAAAGTTCAAAGAAATACTTCCATTTTAAAAGAATCAAGTTACTAAGTACAAGAAAGGAAGGAAACAAACAATTATGAAGTACCTGCCTACTATGTGCCAGGCAATATATTAAGCATTTTACAATACTATTTCATTTAATCTTTACAAAAATTCTGTAGGTGCTAAATAAAATGTGGCAGATGTGCCTAGACAGCACTTTGCTTGGGATAGAAAAAAAAACCCACACTATAATGTCAATGAAAAAATGTTGTGATATAAAACCCCTCTCCCCATCAAGATCAATGCTATCTTAGGGCTCACTAAGCTAATCTAAGTTAGGCTTCACCTGATTAGACCACATCTAGCGATCGGTTTTCCCTAGAGGGCATTGCAATATGTAACTTGTAAGCTGCTATAACTGAAAGATGAAAAGTATCAAAAAAAGAAAGCAACATTAACATTTAAGTTTATGACATCTGAGGATAGGTTGAAGGAACAAGAAACTGTTTAACCTTGAGACTATAGCTGACATCTAGGATTTGAAGAGCTGCCAGGTGGAAAAAAGGGATTCAAATTGTTCTGCTTGGCCTAAGAGGATAAAATATAGGTGAGAGACAAATTTTATTTTAATATAAGGAAAATTTTCTATCATTTAAAATTATATAAAAGGGGAAAGGGACACCTAAGGAGATGATAGGTTCCTTCTCATTGGAGGTCTTGTAGCTAAGACCATAAGACTGACTATTTATCAGCCAAATTTTTACAGATTAAATGAGATAACATTTGTTAACACTTTATGCTACAGTGCCCAGCACATAGTAGATGTTTTATATTACCAATGATGATGATGGTTGAATGGAATCCCTTCTTCACAAAGGGATTGAATTATATCGTTTCTAAGGTACCCACAAGTCTGAAATTTTGCACTACTTCTTGAAAGGAAAAAATGGGAACTTAGTCATAAAAGAGAATTGTTGTTATAATGTACTAGTGATTATAAAGAAAAAAATGATAATTAACCTAGATGCTTCAAGGCTTCAAGAATGTATGAAAGATGCTTGTATTTTAAAAGGTAATGAATAGCCAGTGCAGTTCTTTTATATAGTTTATTTTCTTCTCGGCTCTTTTTATTTACTTCTTGCAGGCTTAGTCGGATGGCTTTAATCTCGGAAAAGTCGTTTTTCTTCCTCCAAGAATATCCCCTCCATAATGCCTTAAAAAGATTTGAGGTAGGGAGAGAAAAAAGATTTAATATTCTCAACTTGTTTTTCTAAAGTTAAAAGCTTATATCGGGACACAAACCCACGACAGTAAATTGGAAAATGCTGTTTAATTTATCCTTATACTGAGATCTCAATTCTGTAGTCAAAATAGTATAGTGTAGTATTAAAATCATGCTACTAAAAAAATTCATTTTATAGTCCTGTATTTTGGAATTGAGAAATCCAATTATTTTCAAAGAAAAGTGTCACACTATGAGAGTATAATTCAAGAATGTCTCCAGGCTTGGTGGCACACATTGTGATGGTTCATTATTGGGAGGTTGAAGCAAGAAATTCTCTTGAACTAAGGAGTTCTGAGTTAAAGTGGGTTATACTGATTGGATATCTATCCCAAATTCAAAATTAATATGAACTTCTGTGAATCACCAGGTTGCCTAAAAAAGGAGAGGATAGTCCCAGGTCCACAAACAGAGCAGGGCAAAGCCCTTGATCTGATTAGTAGTTGAATTGTGTCTCTGAAAAGCTCTCATAATTCCAGCCTAGAGAAGATAGGGAAGACATTCTCAAAAATAAATAAAACTAAACTAAACCAAATTTTAAAACATTAACATTTTTAGAAATTCCTTTCTTCATTTAATTTCCTAAGTGATACCTACCATCCAGTTAGAAGTATGAAATTACATTTTCACTTTTCACAAAACTTTTTACTCTTTCAATGATGTTATGATGATGCATATTTCTTAAAATTTTAGAGGGAATAAAGAAATTTAGAGTATCTTCAACTAAAAAAACAAAATATGCAATTACCTGAATTTTAGGAATTCCAATTTTAAGTTTTTTTTCTTGTCTATGGAAGAGGAAATTACGTGCTGCTCTTTGAATCACTGTTGCAGCTCTATTTCTCTGAATCCAATCCTCTTGAGCTACCTTCTGCCCTTTTGTGATATTCTGACAATTCTGAATATGTGTCTTTTGTTGAACTCTTGCTTGGAAGCATCTTTGCTTTGGATTATAAAAAACAAAATTTTGAACATATACAGACATAGATATGCATATAAACAACTTTAGGTGCTCTCTCTTTCCCAAATGATCCTGTTCATTACATTCATAGAGAAACAAAGACTGTCTTAACATCAGCCTTTGGAAATATTTAAATTCCATTGACTTTAAAAGAAAAATTATGAAATTTCTCTTTTACATGAAAACTAACATGGATATAAATGGCGAAACTGATATTCTTTCTAGCTCCCTTTAATGCTGCATGAATCTTGTATGCTTTCTAGATTTTAAAAGCAGAGGTGCTGTGCCTGAAAAGCGAAGTATCCTATTGGGGCTTTCTACTCTAAAATCTAGAAAAGACAAAGTGTTAATATATTTTGAAAATTAATTTTTTCTCAATACTGCTTCAATCTAGAATCAATTAAGCCAAAATAACAAGAAATCACAATTAGTTTGGGGAAATTTAATTTAATTTTAAATTGGTTAGTCATTTAGTTTACATGCAAGTATGGGGAAAAATAATTATTCCAATCAGATCTCAATACATTGGTTATGAAATATTTCTGGCAGTAGGCTCACACATAACTGAATAATACTTTTAAGAAATTTAATATGGGTGACAGCCAGAGTGTATAGTGGATAAGTATCTGCCATGGAATGCTTGAGTTCAAATATGGCCTCAGACACTTAACATTTATTAGTTGTCTGACCCTGAGCAACTGCCTCACTTAAACACACACACGAGATATATATTAATATAAACATACAGCACTTGATTTATAAAATTCTAATGGAATAGCATCATTCTTTTGAGTCCTACAATTTATGATGAAAAACAGTTCAATATTCTCATTTCACCATACACTGCCGTATAGCATTATAGGTTTCTACAGTTTTTCCCCTTTTTTTCCCTTTTTTTCTGTGCTTCTAACTAATATTTTTTAAAATAATTATTTCTTTCCCAGAGATGTGTTTCACAAATTCAAGGTCAATATTTCTGTGTTCCAAATGAAGTTATTTTTACAAAAAATGAGGGTAACATCACAGAGTCTGTATAAGTAGGATTCTAATAAGCTATTTATTAGTAGGGACTGTTCATCAACAAGTTTCATATATGGTTTCCTTCTGAGTCTTAAAACTTGCTGCAACAATAAAAAAGGAAAGAGAAGAAAGAAGAAACAGAAAGAAGGAGAGAGTGTGTGCATTGTGTGTGTGTGTGTGCGTGTGTGTGTGTGTGTGTAATATTCCTGTAATATTCAGGACAGAGAAGTGTCAGAGGCATAGCTAGAATGTAAAAGTTTGAAAATTTGTTTTCCAGGTAAGTAGCTCTTTAAAAACTTAGAGAATTCAAAATGATATTTGTGATACATACAGATGTATTAAAATAACTCAACATTTCCTAAAAATTATTTTGTGACAGTGGGAAATTTATCTTAAAATACTCACCTTGTTCCTCACTAACCAACCACGAACAAGAGCTTGTAACATAATGACAGCTTTTTTCATTCTAATATAGTTTAACCTTTCACATTTCCCAGCCTTCCTTGCTTGAAATTGTCTTTGTATAATCATAGAGGCAGTTTTTAGCTGAAGAAAGTTCTGTCTTCTTTTATGTCCTCGATAAACTGCCTGGATCAAACAGGCTGCTTCATGTCTCTACATGAGGCAAACAAAGACATTAGTAGGCATGTGTCAATAAAATTGAAGATAAATAGTAATGAGAAATTAATTCTGACCAGAGTATGCTGAGCAAATGTCCAATTTTCTAATACTTCAGATTCTTCCTGATCACATATAACTGTACAGAGAAAATGCTAGAAATCAAGTCAATTTCTGCCACAATATGAACATTTTTAAAAAATATAGTTCTTCAAAGTAAATACTGGAATAGTTTCTCAAGAAATTACAAAAGTGCGGGGGCAGCTAGGTGGCGCAGTGGATAGAGCACCAGCCCTGAAGTCAGGAGGACCTGGGTTCAAATCTGGTCTCAGGCACTTAACATTCCCTAGCTGTGTGACCCTGGGCAAGTCACTTAACCCCAATTGCCTCAGCAAAAAAGCAAAAAAAAAAAATTACAAAAGTGCAAGGAACAACATAACGAAATTAATTTGGAAAGTTATTATTCTTATAGGACTACAATTCTGTTTTGTTAATTTTTGCTTAAAGTAAGTGGAGCAGCATCTTTTAATTCTGTCAACTAATTAACTTTTGAAGCATTATACATTGTAGATAGAGGAATTACTTGGGTAGTTGCTAGAAAATATTGTGTCTAAAAAACCAAATTTTTTAAAGTCTAAAAATCAAAAATAATTTGATAATGAAATAATCAGAACATTGACTATGGAGAGAAATATTGCTATATTCTGTAATGGTATTTTACTTATAAACTTTTAGCATTTAACCTATATTCATATGAACTATTGCATATTCTTCTAATACAAATACTGACCTATTGCAGAAATAACTTCTAGCTTAGGTTCTTAAATCATTTCTAAATTTTGGATACCTGTATATATTATGAGTATGTCTCAAGACAATTACATTTATATATATAGTCTTTCTGTGTATAAAGATTATTTTAAATTGAACTACAAATGTGTAAAATTAAAACAAAGACTTATGTTGAACACCTACTTTTATCAACTGATTTCTAACACAGTATCCTCTATAAGCTGACTGAATTTTGATTGTAGCTTCTCTCACACATAGGAAGTGTTCACGAGCTTTCTTTGAAATAACAGTAGCTCTCCACCTTCTCTGAATAGTAATTGTTGCAAGCCTCATGTTCAAAAACCTAAAAAAATCCACAATAATTGTTAAAAGTCCTCCTCCTCAAAATGAACTTCAGCCATTCGGTTAGTACTTATTAATAAAGGCCTTGCTAGTAAAGGCTATAATATAATATAGTATGACTTTAAGGGATTTAAAAAGGAGAAAAAATGATCTCTCAAGGAAGCCACAATGAAATTGGGTAGAATAGGCAAATACACAGAAGAAACTAGAGAATGAAAGAAAATTAAAACTGACATGGAGCCTAAATTATATAGAATGCTGAGAGAAATACAGATCAAAGTACAGTGTGGGGAAGATTAATAAGGGAAAGCTTTTATAGAAGATAAATCTTGAACCAGATCTTGGAGTATGATTCATTGAACCAGGGAAAGGGAAAGCAAGAGAGTATTTCAGATAAGGAGTATTAATAATTGATAAAACAATATCTAGGAAATATTATTTTGGCAGCTATGGATAGATTGGATTGAAGTAAGGAGAGATGACTGGCAGAAGAACCATCAAAAAACTGCCAGTCATCCAATCCAGAAATCCAATGACTAGACAAAACAAATGGCTAAAAAAATTAGGAAGTAAAAGTCAAAGATGTGGGAAACATTTCAAAAGAAAAAAATAGGCTTTACATGAATCCAGAAAATTAAGGAGATCAAAGATAATTCTGAGGTTATAGATATGATGGCATAAATGGGGAAAGACTGTTGGTTTGGAAACAAAGATACATTGATATAAAATCTAATGAACACATGCTATAGGTAGCTAAAGCCTAAAATAGAAAGAGTACATGGGATGTTCAGGGAGGACTAACAACTCTAGTATGAGGGCTTCTCATCCACTTTTAGAATCCCACTTTACCCAACTTTCACCTATGGCTCCAAGAAGTTCTAGAAGGTGCAATGACCACACCTCAGTAAACATCTCAGTAGATGGGCTAAGCCAGGTTGAGGGTCACCAACAGAATTCAAACCTGTTCATGAATTAAGAGGATGTTTACCCAAAGCATGTGACCTAACAGAATGGGTGGAGGAAAACAATTTGTTCCAAGGGCCATGAAGGCAGCTGAAGCATGAGCTGTGGAGTACTTAAGACAACAAGGTCATGCACTGAATATTGGACAAATGTTAGTCATTTTAACTTTTGTCCTGCCCGAGATTCGATGACTCAGAAAGAAAAAATGTGGCTGACAATTTTGTACAACTCTGCCTCACTTAAATCCAACTGATAAAGACATCACCCCATGATGCCATTAGTACTTCTCAAAAATGAAGGATGAATATGAATAAAAATAAAGTCGAGGTGAGAACTAGGGATGTATACAGTAGTTATTTTCACATAAGTGATAGCTGAAACTTGAGTAAGTAAACTCAAGTGCTCACCAATATGATAAATAAGAAAAAACAAAAAAGGTCCAAACAGCAATGTGGAGGGTTTTAACTTAGGTATAAAGAAGAATTTTCTTCTGTAAAAAATTTCTGAAAACTAGAGGCATTATCTTTCTGAGACACTTTAAGTGAGGTGGCAGAGAGTGAGAAGAATAGACAAAATAATATTTTAAAATGGCAGCCAAATCATGGCTGATTTAATCTGTGAACACACACACACACACACACACACACACACACACACACACACACACA
>JAJPUD010004546.1:137485-164462 GCA_023553655.1 Myrmecobius fasciatus | reverse complement strand
CACACACACACACACACACACACACACACACACACACACACACACACTCCCTCTCTCCAAATTCGACTTTTGAATCAAAAATAATGTTTGTACATGTTAAATATTTTTAAATTTTTTAAAAAGAACAAGCTAATATTTATTGCTAATTTATCACTGAACTTAGCATAGTATCTGGCATATGGTAGGCATTTAATAAATATTTACTGAAGTGAATAAAATTTTTTAAAAAACAAAAGCATAGACAAACCTAAAGGAGAACAGAGGAAGAGGTCCAAAGGACATGCTAACTTAGCAATTGTATGAAGCTAATTCTTACTTATTAAAAGTATTAGAATTAATTAACAAACATTAACAAGCACCTACAATTTTCAAGGCATTGGGGATTCAAACACAGAGAATACAATCCCCCCTTATGAGAATTTATATTTATATAATAAATATGGAGAATGAATGCAAAGTAGTTTTTAAGGTCAGGAAAGGTTTTATATAAAAAGTTATATTTTAGCCGCATCTTGAAGGAAAAGGAGGATTATATAGAGAGAGCAATAAATGTATTCCAAGCATGAGAATGGCTGATGCAAAGGCATGGAGATGTAAAAAAGAATATCATGTGTGGAATCCAAAGAAGGCCAGTTTTGCTGCATCTCGGAATACAGGAAGATAAATGATACACAGTCAGGTTCCAGGACATCTAATTTGAAATGTTCAATAAGCAACTAATGATATGGGATTTGGCTCAAGGGAAAAGTTTGTATGTATGTGTACAAATATTAATAAATCAATAAACAATTAATAAGCACTTACTATGTGCCAGACATAGAAACTGAGGCAAAAGACACTATTTGTCCTCAAGAAACTTAATGTAATAGGAGAGACTTATCTATTGACCTAACAAAATCTTGCCCAATCTTTATATCACAACTCAAGTGCCATCTCATCCATGAAGCATTCTTTAGGAGTTATTTATCTAAATTACATATTCCTCCAACCGTTCAAGTATCATACCTATATCTTTAAACATAGACTGTATTTTGACAGTTGCTTAGTAAATATTATTGATTTTTTTTATAATGAAAAAAATGCTATCATGAAACAGAAATTGATTACATTTTACACTTTGAGAAAAGAAAATTCTGGCACAGGAATGCTGAAATTTGGAATTCAAATAAATAATAATCAATGTAAAATAGGCCAAAAGAAGACCAATAATTATCTTTAATATTATCATTCAATATACATGCATCCTCACATATGAATAAGCAATTATACTTTACCAGATCCTCTGTAACTTAGTGTAGAGGAAATTTTGAATGACATCAACAGCTTTTTTCATAGTCAGATATTCCTTGCGAACTTTGTAGCATCTGAAACAAGCCTGGATTTTTTGGGCGGCTCTCATTTTACATACAAATTGCCTGGCTTTATAGCTCCTCCATACAGCCTATTTAAAAGAGAGAACAAATATGTCAACTGTTTAATCCATTTCTTGGAAAAAAAATAGGATAATACCACAGAAACAATAAAGTAAATAAATCATCTAATTAATACACAGTGCACAGAAATTTAAGGCATCTGTTCACTTTGATCTGAACTGGAATTCCTTTTAGAATATTCTAATAAGTAGTTTTCCAGCCCGTTTGAAGACTTCCTGAGATAAGAGTTCATTACTTTCTGAAGCAGCCCATTCTATTCTTGGATACTTTAATTTTGAGGACATTTTCTTTATGTTAAATTGAAACTGATCTCTGAAACATGTACCCACTTTCTTAAGCCAACAAAAAAAGTATTCCATGTGACAGTTAATCAAAGACTTGAACACATTCACCCGTTATTTCTCTAATCTATGCATTTCCAGCTTCTTCAGCCAAATAACATGGTTTCCAGTTCTCTTGTAACATGGTTTTTCTTTTTTAAATTTGATAAATACTTATATCTGCCAATATCTTTCCTAAAATAATATGATCAGAACTCAAGGCAATGTTCCAAGAATTTGCAGAATTAAATAATGATCACCATTTTTATACAACACATTTCGAAGGTTTGTCAAAATACTTTGTATAGATCATCAGAGAGGTTCAATGATAGAGATAGTATATGAGAAACTGAAGCTAAACCCAGGTCCTATATTCCTGTTGTAACTACATAAGCTCTAGGGGTCTATTGCTTTCTTCTGATAAAAGACAATCAATAGTGCCAGAAAGAAAACACTGGGCCTAGAATCTGGAAGACTTGACTTCAGATATTGCCTCAGATGTTTAACTAGTCATGTGACCCTGGGCACTTCACTTGTCTGCCTCAATTACCTCAATTGTAAAATGGGGGTAATAATAGCATCACCTCCCAAAGTTGTGAGGAAAAAATGTGTTAGTCGTTAGGGATACAAAAACAAGAGTGATCATCTATTGCTTTAATAAATTTAAATTCTAGTAAGAGAAAACAACAGAAAACAATGCAGGTACAGATAAATAACTAATAGCTAACATATAGTACTTTAAGGTTTTCAAAGCATTTTAAAGTCACATATTCATTTCATTCTCACAACAAACTTGTGAGATAAATGCTACTATTATCCCCATTTTACACAAAGAAATCCTGACTGAGATTAAATGACTTACCCAGAGTCAGACAGCTTTTAAGCATCTAAAATGGAATTCAAACTTAGATGTTCCTCATGCAAAGTCTAGAACCCTACCCACTCCCAACATCACCTGACTCCAAGTCAATATAGAGTAAATAATGGGGGCAAAGGCTACAGTAATTGGAGCTGGCTAGATAGGGATAAGCATAGACAGTATGTAGGAGATGGCATTTAAATAGTACCTACAAAAATCACAAGAACTAAAATGTTATAGAAGGAAAAGCAATGAAGATCAGTTTAGCTGTTAGTTTGTGAAAGGGTGGTAACACATATAAGCCTAGAGAAGGAGGCTGAAGCTTGATTGTGAAGGACTTCAAATGTCAAATATTCTAGGCAATAGGGAGCTACTGGGGCATCTCAAGCAGGTAAGTGACAATACAATCTGTACTTTAAGATCTAGTAGAGATGTGATGGAGAGAGGGGAAGAGAATAAATGAAGGGATATAAATTAGGAAAATACTGCAATAATAGTAATAATAGTACAGGCAACAGGTTGGCAGTTTTGTGAGTGGAGAGAAGGGGATAGATTTAAGTGTAAGAATAAAGGGACTGGAGAAGGAACAAAGAAGAGGTGAGGATGACTTAGATGGTGACTAGAAGAACAATTTTCCCCTCATCAGAAATAGGGAAATAAAGAGGTTAAGTTTTTGTTTTTTGTAAAGGGAGGTGTGAGGAAGAGAAAAAATTCTATTTTGGACATGCTGGGGAGATGTCAGGGGGGATATGTGAGAGGGAGAACAAGAATTTATTAAGAGAATTTATTTCATTCTTTATAAAGAATTAAAAAACCAAATTTATTAATTTATGTGCCAAACACGGTGCAAAGCTCTTTAGAAATTTTTTATTTAATCCTCAAAATAAATCCAGAAGACATTACCCACATTTTACAGCTGAGAAAACTGGGTAGGAAGAGATGAAATGACTTGACCAGATTTATGCAGCTATTAAGTGTTTGGCTGGATTTGCACTCAAGTTTTCCTGATTTTAAGCCCAATGCTGTTTACTATATTACCTAGCTGAGGGTAGAGCTGTTGAAACTACTTCTATTAATGCAACCTAAGATTACATTAGGTTTTTTGTTTTTTTTTTTTTTTTTTTTTTTTGACTCTCAGGAGATCCTGCTGACTTACAAATTTGCAGTCTGACAAAAATGCAATTTTTTCAGATAACCTGGAGTCTGGGTATGCTTAGTTTAATGTTTTGGTTGTTTTAAAAACAAACAAACAAAAAAGCCCAGAGATTAAGTCCATTGTTTTAACCTACAGAAAGTCTTACTTACAAATTCTATAATCTTGTATTATAGATTTAGGGTATCTGAAAATTCCATCAAAAATCCATCTATATTTAAATAGATCTAAGATTTTATTAGTTGGGAAGTTATTCTAGTGCTAAAGATCACATTATCATACAAACCATATATATCACATAAACCATGTGTCTATTGTTCAGATCTCCTGAAAGTTTCCTGAAGTTGAGAGGGAAAGCAGGGAGGTTCATTTCAATGTACTAAAAGCCTTCCTCATTTTTTTCTGACATCAGAAGGCTACTTCCTGCTTTTAATAATCATGCTTCTTTCTTGCCAAATGATTAACACATATTTTCTTCCTGTTATTCACTTTCTGGATGATATCCTTATTGTCATCAACACCTTCATTTAAATCAATGATAAGAACCTCTGATAGTACACTTAAGTCATTCTCAAGAAGGATGCATCAATCTATTAGGATTTCCAGTATCATTCCACTGAAATATCATCCAGTCAGATATTTATTTAGGGTGAGAAGAGTTTGAAATACATTTAAAAGGGCTGATGAGCTATCAGCATAATTTAATGAGAGGTAACAGTATTTGGGAATCAATTATTATAAAAGAGAATTGGACTGGGGTCAAGAAACATAGATTGTAGTTGTTTTACCCTTAATCCTGCTTCCTCTTGTCCAACCTTCAATAACTTGCTATGTGACCTTGAGACAAGTTTCTCTGGACCTCCATTTTTTCATAAATAAAGGAAGACGACAGAATTCAATAGTGTCCAAGCATAACTACCCTCTTGATCTAATTCATGATTCTATGATAGCTTTCTTCTTAATATTTGGCCAGGATAATCTGTATAGTGGTAGTAGTAGTTTTGATTAAGTAGGGGGAGAGAAGCCATTTTGGAAACTAGAATGTTTTTAAGAATAAGACCCTTTTACTTAATCCTATATGCCAAAACATAACTGTTGTACTTAATCAAAGGTTTTGTTAAGTTGAAATATAATTTGAATTTATCTGGAGCATAGACTTTTGTTTTAGAACTTGAAGGGATTCCTGTGAAGGAAAAAATGACCCATATGTACAAAAATATTTACAGCAACTCTTTTCCATAGTACACAAAATTGGAGATTAAAGACGTCCACATCTACTGAGGAAGGGCTAAACAATTTACAATATATAGCTGTAATGTAATATTAACAAGATGAAATGATAAAATGGATAGTTTCAGAGAAACCCAGATCTTTAAGAATTTATGCAACTTAAAATGAGAATAATTTTATATAAACACATTAAAAAGAAACCAACTTTGAAATATTAGAGAATTCTGATCATAATGATAAATCCCCATGACAGAGGATTAAATATAAAATACACCATCCATCTTCTGACAAGAAAGGCTATTTTGATCATTACCAATGCAGGAATTTATTTTTCTGTACTACAAATATTTGTTATGAAGATTTCTGTTCAATCAGGAAAAGAAGGGGAGGAAGGAGGAATTACAACTCCTCCAAAATTAAGTGACTAAGTTTCTTTACACTTTTCTCCTCCTTCACATAAGCTGTAATGTAGACATTGGCTTGCTGACCACTCCTTCTACACAATATTCCCATCTTCCAACTACCCACATTTTCACTGGGTGGGAGCCCATACCTAGAACTGACTCCTTTATCTCTGCTGCTTCCTGACCTCCCTGGCTTCCAGCATATTGAAGCTAAAGTTTGATCTTCTGCAAGAAGCTTTTCTTGGTCCTCCTTTACTATGAGCTTCTTTAGAGAGAGGAACATCTTTTGCCTTTGTTTGCATTCTGCCTGGTAGGCATCTAACAAATGCTTATTAATTATTTGACAATAACTGAGGCACAACACTTTCTAAAATCTGTATTTTGATTTCTAATTTAATATTATTTATATTAGCATATCTTTTTTATTAAAAATAAACACTGTTGAAACACTAAATGTACATTTGTACTTTATGGTAGAGAAAGAACAGTGCATTTTAGGTCTAAGAATCTACCTGCAAACCCTGATTCTGCTAATACCCATATAATCTTGAATAAGTTTTTGTTTTTTGAACCTCTGGATTATAGTAATCATCTATAAAATGACTGAAAATTATCTGGTCAAAGTCCTCCTTTCCAGCTTTAAACCCAATGGTTTTCATTTCGTTTTTCTTTCTTTTTTTTTTTTTAAGGTACAGTTAAATTTAAAAGCAAAGTTAAAGTAATACATAAAGTATTTAAATAGGAGGTTCAATAGAATGCCAGAGATTTCATACTGTCCTAGAGAAAATAAGTATAAAAGATATATATGTTCCTGGATTGGAATAGGTGAACAGAGAGATGAGAGTAGAACTAATCCTGGATGAGGAAGGTCTTTATACAAAAGCAGTCTTAGAAAGGTGCCTAGGGCACTGGCTTATCTTGAGTTAAAAAGCCAAAGTTAGAGGCAGGAATTGAACCCAGGTCTTCTAAATTTCAAGGAACTCTATCCACTCTATCATTTACCTTTCAATAGAAGTCTAGTGAAATAGAAAGTCAACTAAGAGTCCTATTTGACATATAAGAATGTAATAAAATTATAGAGATTAGTTGGAACTTGAGAGAAAATCTTCCTAAGCATTCAAGACATATTATCACAAATTATATTAAGCTATTTAAAGAAATACATGGATGATTTAATTACCCATAAGTCTCTTAACAAAGCAGATGTAACCCCAGTTGAAATGCCATTTATAAATACCTGAATTTTCATGGTGCTGTCCTTAATTTTCTGAAACTTTCGCCATTGAATAAATCCTTTCACTCTGGCTTGAATTCTTATTATGCTGTTCTGGGTTTCCAAATTAACTTTCCCTTGATATTTTGCAGACAAATACGCTTTATGATGATTTTGCAAAATTAGTGCTGATTTTCTATACAATATAAACTGCCTTCTGGTTTGCCACCTTCTCAAATATGCCTGTAATATGATGGCAGATCTCATTTGCTGCAAAAGTTTTCTATGGTATATTGCCAGAAAAAGGATAGACCTAATTCTTTGATCACTTTGCTTTAAAGAATGAGTTGTCTTTTCAGCTATTCTTTGCAGATTTGCCACTTTCAGCAAAGGAGTATTTTGACAGGGTTTTGGCCAACTCTGAAAAACAGCTGAAGCACCTTGACCCATTTTAAATGGAATCCTTGCCCTATAATGACGAAATGCTGACTGTATAACAATTGCTGCCATCTCTCTCTCTAACATCTTTTTAAATTCCTGTCTGGCTTTCATACCTCTGAAAGCAGATTGAATAGTTAGAATAGATTTTCGTGTCATTAAGAATATATTTTGGTCAATTTTTCTTTTGGAATATGACCGATAATAAGTCTGTATGACAATAGCTGCAGTTCTCATCATCTGATAGGCAACTCTGGCCTTATGCATTCGGAAGGTAGACTGAATTAGTGTAGCAGCCTGATGCATACAGAGAAAATTCTTTTTTATCTTGGGGCTTCCTTTGGTGGGTACACATGTCATAATAGGTACTCTATAAGTCCTTTGAAGAATTTTTGTTTTCTTAAGGGAGAGATTGGATGTGTGTAGTTTAAAATGTTTTTGGGCACCAACAGGAGTTTGATGTTGTTCCTGCCTTTCTTTACTAGTCATTATGGCCCCTAAAACTGTCTGAATGCAAGTTGCTTCTTTCTTCATGAAACAATGCTTAAGTGCTTGCTTTCTTCTCTTTAATCTGTATCTCTTCTGCATTACTTTAGTAGCCCACCGTATATCCTGATAGTAACAATACTGTTTATACATTCTATAAGAGCTTTGTATAATGACTGCTGCATTATGCTTTTTCTGTAAAAGCTGACAATCTTTTATTCCTCTATATGCAGCCTGGATAACCATAACAGAACTTTGTTGCTTTAGGTAATTTTCCATTTGTAGTTTTCTTTCCCTATGGTCACAGAAACGCTGCTGACTTATGACAGAAGTATGTTTCATGGTTTGATACAAAACAAATGCTCTGTGCCTTCTGAATGCAGTTTGGATAATAGTAGCAGCCTGGTGCATCTGTTTTATCTTTTTCTTTACCATGTATTGTCTATAATGTGCCTGAAGAACAACAACTGCTTTACGTGTATGCAAATATTCTTGAAATACATGCTTGGCACAAACTGCTGCTCGATACTTTCGCTGAATTAAAACTGTTGCTCTCTTGAGAGAAAGGTATCTTTTTCGTATCATTGAAGATCTGAACCACCTTTGAATGAGAATTGCAGCTAACTGCATTACTCTCAAGTGTTTCCTTGTTTTCATACCCCGAAATGCTGCCTGAATGCAGACCACTGAATGTCTCAAAACACCGTAATTGCAAACATGTATATTTTGTTCCTTGATAGCATAATGCTGCTGCTGTAAATGTTTAGTCACCTCACCTAACTCACTCAAATGCTTTTGTTCTGTATACTTTTGATAGTATGAATGTATTACTGTTGCTGTAACTTTCATCTTTCTCAATTCCTGGCGTACTCTTGTGCCTCTAAAAGCTGCCTGAAGAATAATGATAGATCGTAGAAGTGTCAAGTAATTTTCACGTTGTACTTTCCCTTGATGATAAGCTCTGTATCTCACCTGAATCACAATAGCAGCCATTCTCATAGTTCTATATTTTGTTTTTAACTGATACATTTTAAACACAGCTTTAATATAAGTGGCTGCTTTGTGCATGTGTTGAATTTGTCTTCTTACTTGTACACCCTTATAAACAGCTTGCATTTTAATAGTTGTGTCCCTTAAAATAAGGTATTCCCGGCGGTGGTGGTTTGCTTTGACAAGAGCTCGATATCGTCTCTGTGTTGTGAGAGCTGCCACCTGAAGGGATAAATATTTCTTCCTTGCACTATAAGACCTATATTTAGCTTGAATAATTATAGCTGCTTTGTGGAGCTCTTTCATTTGCTTTCTTACTCTCATACCACGATAAGCAGATTGTAAAATGATCGTAGCTGTTTTTGTTTTTAAATATAGAGAACATTGTTTCTTTCCACTCTTGTAAGCTTTGTAATACCTTTGGATCTGCACAGCAGCTGTTTTCATAGTTTTCCATTTCTTTTGGTATATATACATTTTAAAGCACGATTGTATGATGATAGCAGATTGGTTTTCTCTTTTAATTTGTCTCCTTACTACTCTTCCCCTCCAAGCTGCTTGAAGCCTCAAAACAGCATCATAAAGGTCAGTGTATTCTTTGTACTGCTTCTTTTCTAAAATTTTTGCTCTAAAATATTGTTGAATGGTTAATGCAGCATTTTTCATCAACCTGAATTTCTTCTGAGCTTTGAACCTTCTAAAAGCACACTGAATGATGACTGCAGCATTGTGTTCCCTTTGGACCCACTTCCGAACTTTCCAACCTCGATAAACTGACTGAAGAACAATCACAGCTGTTCTTATTTTTAAGAAGTTCATTCTTATCTCATAACCAGTCTTACATGCTCTATACCATTGCTGAATTTTGATAGAAGACTTAAGTATGGCTTGATATTTCAATCTTTTGATGTGGCCTCTAAAAGCAGTTTGAATTTTAAGAGCAGCAGCAGATTTCTGCTTGTACATCTTGCGGATTTTATAACCTCTATAAGCTGCTTGCAAGCAAACAACTGCCTTCTTTACTTCTAAGAATTTTTCTCTCTCATAAATTTGTATTTTGTATGCACGGTAATGATTCTGAATACAAACTGTAGCTTTATAAATTCGAAGATAGTGTTGTTGCTCCTTTCTCATTCTAAAGTAAGACTGCAGCAAAGTAGCGGCTTTTTTCTGTAAACATAACTGTTTACGAACCAGGTGCCCTCTCACAACAGCTTGTACTTTAATGCAAGATTCCCGTAACAGCTGAAATTCATCTCTGAATTGTGCAGCATATCTTTTGGAACGGTAATATCGCTGGATACACAGTGCAGATTTTCTTAAAGTTAAATATTGTTTACGTGCTTGTTTCATCCTGATAAATGCTTGCAACACTATTATGGCATGTTTCATTCTTAGAAATTTCTTTTTCAAACTGTAAGCACGATAATGTGATTGAATAATACAAGCAGCTCTTATTTCTCTGCATAACTGACGAGCTTTCATTCCCCTAAAAGCTGCTTGAAGCTGTATAATTGCCTTGCATTTTTGTAAATAGTTTGTTCTTTCAGTCCTTCCTTTCTGATAAGCTCTATAATGCTTCTGGATAATCAATATGCATTTCTTCTTTTCAGCATATAACTTTTTGGCCTGTATGCATCTAAATATGCTCTGAATGAGAATTATAGACAATCTGATGTGTGTATATTTCTTCATTTGCTTCTGCATTCGAAACCATGATTGGATTGTAATAGCTGCTTTTTCCTCCTTAGCTAGTTTCCGGCCTTTCCATTTTCTGTAAGCTCTTTGCAACACTAGGATGGCTTTGGTTTGCAACTCTGTTTTACGTCTTTTCCACCTTCTGAATGCAGACTGAATTACCAATGACGAAGATTTGAGCATTTTGTATTTTTGCTGCTCTTCTTTTCTTCTCAACCAAGCTCGCCAATGCCTCTGAATTGTAACAGCAGCCCAACGATGCTTTCTAAAATCAGCAATAGCCATCAACATTCTTATTCTAGCTTGAAGAATGGTGGTATAATATTTTAATTTCAAAAACCTTTTCCTAATAGAATATCTTCTCCAGAAAGTCTAAAAAAGAAAATAAAGTAAATATGTACCATATTTTCATACTTACTATTATAACTTCTAAGATAGCTAGCTTTTCCTACTTTCTAAACTACAAATTTTAAAGTAACAAGGCAAAAAAGCAAAGACATTCATTCCTCTAACCTATGTCAAAATGTAATAATGACAATGTAAATTACTAGTGGATTCTCTTTTACGCTATACCTAACTTCAAATCTATAAGGAAATGTAAATTTATTTTATATAAAATGTCAAAAAGTAAAATGCAAGATCTAAAAAGGTTTAACTCAATATTTTAGAACAATTAATAGGATTCCTTTTATAAATGTATTTTTAACCAAGAATAAACACTTAATAGATGCCTACTATGTTCCAATTGAATGGGACTAACTGGATGAAGTATTTCTCAGTATTGAGTCACATGATCCCTGTTCCCAGAGTTTGGAGATTGGATTTTGGATTCTGGGTCCAAGGAGGACCCTAGGAAATCATATGATTTCTAAAAAGTCAGATGGGAAGTGACAGGTTACAGGAAGTGAAGTGATGTGTGAGGGGAGGACAGCATTGGTGACCATTGGTCAAGGATGGTTATGTCCTTTTAGTCTATCCAATGAAAAGGCTTGGATCTTTTCCCATTTAACCTGCTGGTCAGCTTCCATGAGGACATGGCAGAAGTTGGGATGGCTCTCAGCTATGTGTCTGGGCCTCTGCTTGTAGGGATTAAATAAATGCCTTCTCTTTGTACCTGAAGATGTCACTGATTAGTTAACTAGGGAAAGAGATCTAGCACTCATCCCAAACACAATAATAAACAATCATTTATAATCAAAACTATCATTGCTAGAATTGAAAGGTCAATCAACTGCCTATCACTGCAATTGGAAGCTTTCTGAATTCCTGATCAAAAACATTACACTTTGGCTAAGTCTCTACAATACTTATCTTATTTTTCTATTAAAAGGGAAGCTCCTTCAGGGCAAGTGTTGGCCTTCCTTGTTTGTATTTGTACCTCTCCTCTTTAAAACATTGCCTGGTATACATAAAGCACTTAATAAATGCTTTTCTTTCATTTATGTCAATCATGTGACATCACGTTTTTTCTTTCAATCATGTCAATTACAGGTATGGGAGCATACAAATATAAATGCAAGAATAGTCAATTTTCAACAACACCTTACCATGTGATATGATGATGAGCTATGCCAGCATGGTAGAACACATAAGGTTTTCCAAATATTTTTGGAAATAAGTATCATATCATTAATTTAAAGTTTAAATTCCTGATTTTACTCTATGAAATAAACATTTTCTCTACAGTCTTCTTCAAGAACATAAGTTTCTATTTAAAATGAAACTGATAAAAGTTGATAAGTGTATCTCATCATTTGTCCATAACAAAACTTGCAATATTAAAATACTTTTCTAGTATCTAGTACGTATCTAGTATCTAATATCTCATATCATAAGTAGAAAGAAGCAATCAAATGTAAATGGTAATAGTAATATAGTAAAGATAATTAATTCATATTAATTACCTTGTAAATAATGACTCTGGGAAATTCTAGGGTAACATAAATGGGCCCACAAGTACTAAGGAAGAAGCTTTTGTGGAAGCTTGCATAGTAGTTTTCCAAGCTAATCCCCAAATTAGATAACTGATAATCAATGAGATAAGATTATTTCTTTCCCCTAAAGTCAATTACTCCCATTATCTTAACTGAGTACCTATGCACTAGCCTCAGGACACTTAGCATTTTAACAGGCTTTTTACATTCCAATTCAACCTATGTTTACATGTGCAGATACACACATATTACATTTATATTCTTATATTAACCTCCTTACTAATCAGCACAGAACTTTTAACTTGCTGTTTTTACAACCTAAACCAGGTTCCCTTACTTCAGCAGTTTGGTGGTTCTCTCAGAAGTTTATGAGATAATACAAACCTTTTACTGCTCTTTAGCTTTAACCTCACTGCAGTTCAGAACTACTATACTAAGATAGTCTACCTACCTCAGTTTCCCCAGAAGTAGGGTCTACAAGAATAAAACTACTCCTAGTTGTTTAAAAACATTCAAAGGGCATAACAAGAAATATAATAATATAATATTTTAAATTTAAATCAAACTATAATTCTAATTTCTCTCTTCAAAATATGACACTTTAAAAGATGACTGAAACACCTAATATTTTACTTTACCTGAATAACCACTGCTGATTTATTATGAACTTTTTCCAGTTTTGCTTTCCTTAATATCAATATTTTTCTCTGTGCTAAGTATTTTCGCCAATATTTCTGAATAGTTAAAATTGCACTAAAACGTTTCTTCATTTGTTTTCTGGCCAGGAATTTGGTCACAGCTGCTTGAATTACTCGAGCAGCTTTATCTTTCTCCTGAAAATAGATTACAAGAGATAATTATATTATAGTCAATTAACAAGTATTTATTTAGGCACTGTACTAAGCATGGGAGATACAAAGACAAAAATTAATCCCTATTCTCAAAAATATTCTCACAAAATAATCATCTTGTATATAAACATATATAAAACAGAATGAAAATTGGGTTGGTTTCAGGACAGGTAGAGAAAGAGAACAAGGCTTCGTGTAAAAATTGATGCTTGAACAGGATTCTGAAGGAAAAAAAGGATTCCAAGAGGAGATGAATAAGGATGGGGGAAAGCCATTCAAAGGCATGGTGATGGTATATGGAATGTTTAGTATAAGAAATTGCATAGAACCTAGCATGGTTGAATTGTAGAGTATGAAAAGGGTAATACTATAGTAGGAAAGTAGGTTAGACAAAAAAACTAGCTAGACAAAGAGAAATTTATATTTAATCATAGAAGCAACATATGGAGTCAGAAGAAAAGTGACATAATTAGATCTCACTTTAAAAAATCACTTTGACAGTTACATGGAGAAAATATTGGAAAAAAGGGAGAGTTGAAGCAAGGAAATAAATCGGGAAGATAGTCCAAAGAAAGAAGCAACATAAAAGATATAATGAAAGTATCTGGAATGAAATAAGGATATACATTATCACCCATATTATTAAATATTAATTTATAAATGTTGGCAATAGATTTTGGTAAACTATTTGGTGAAAACTGGTGGGAAAACTGGAAAACAGTCTGGTAGAAACTAGGTAAAGACCAGTATCTTAACTCCATTTACCACAAGGTCAAAATGCATATGTGATTTAGACATAAAGAGAAGAATCATAAGTAAATTAGAAAAACATGGAACATATTACCTCTTAAGACATATGAAAAGGAGAATTTATGAATAAAACGAGAGAAAAATTGTGAGATAGAAAATGGATAATTTTACTACATTAAATTAAAAACTTTTCACACAAATAAAATCAATGTAGCCAGAATTAGAAGGAAAGCAGAAAACCAGGATGAAAAATTTCTAGCTAGCTTCCTGGATAAAAATCCCATAATTCAAATATATAGAGAACTTTGTCAAAGATTGGCTAAAGTGACAGAAGGAAAAAATGGCATATGCTGGAGTAGACAAAGAAAACTACGACACTAATTCACTGTGAACTGATTCAATCATTTTGGAGAGCAATATAGAAATTATTCCCAAAGAGTTATAAACTCCTTATACCCTTGGATCATATTAGGTATGTTTCAAAAGATAAAAGAACCTATATGTTCTAAAATATTTATCCTTGCTCTCTTTGTGGTGGCAAAGAACTGGAAGTTATGGCAATGTCCAATATCTGGGGAATGGCTAAATTAATTGTATATGACTAATTGAATACTACTGCGAAGTAAGAAATGAAGAGATTGATTTTGGAAAAAGATGTAAAGACTTGCATGAAATAATATAGCCAAAAACAAGCAGAACTAAGACAGCATTGAATATGGCCAAGAGAAATACTGTTCAAAAAATGACTCAACAAACTAAGCTATTCTGAGCATAATATATATTAGAGTCAAATAGAAAGAACCTATGAATAAAGATGCTATAAGGGAGGCAGCTTGCAACCTAAAAATGTAACCCCAAAATTTTAACTTAATTAAAAAAGATTATTTTTCAAGAGGGTAAATTCATTTTAATAAAAATATATAGGGGGGAAACAGTTACCTCACAGCTTCTAGCTACACAAATTCCATTATTTTACAGGAGCACAATTCTAACAAAATGCACAAAGAGAAATGGTATTCAGTGGAATAATATTTTTGCCTAGTAGCTTCTAGTTATAAATATGAATAAATGATGACTTTAATCACAATCTGAGTGGCATGTATGTGTTCGATGGGTGTGTGTGGAACATGTTAAGACCAATGAAGATATGTCTCACACAATGAGAATTCAGGAAATTGGAACTCTGAAAAATTCCAATAAAGTATTCAAACTCATTTTAAATAATTTTCATTTATCAATGAACAACAGATTAAAATTTATCCAACAATCATTTAGAAATATCAAATACCTCATGAGCTAAGTTCAGGAAATACAAAGACAAAATGAAAACCAGTCCTTGCCCACAGCACTTACACAGAGAAATGAAAAGACGATTTAAGGGGGAGAGAATACTAAAAATAAAAGGGATCATAAAAGATTTCCTATGGTAGAGAGCACCAAAATTGAGTCCTGAAGGTACTCAAAGTTTTTCTGAGACTGAGGGGAGAAGCAAACACATTTCAGGGAGACAGGGAAACCTGCATAAAGGGCCTTTGATTAGATAAGACACTGGATGTCAAGTTCTTTGGCTAAACTATAGACTATGTGGAGGAAAGTCATGAAAAATAAGCTTGAAAGAATAGGCTAATTTTTGACTGTGAAAGACTTTAAATATCAAGCTGAAAAAATAGCATTTTATCCTATAGGAGGATGGAAGCTACTGAAGACTCATTATCAAGGAAGCATATATCAGTTGTTTTTATGAGAATTTAATATGTATCTGCCATCCCGTGAACCAATTTTCTGCTATTTTCCAATGTACAAATCATCATATTCCATTTTTATTAAATGTACCTGGTAGAGTTTTAAATTTTCTCTTATTTTGTATTTTCTCCAAGTTGTCTGAATAATTCGAGCAGCTCTCGTTTCTTTGCGAAGATCCAAAAGCCTTGCACAAAGAAATGATAAATAGGTAATAACAACCTAAAAGGAAAACAAAAGAGATGATCAAAGGAGCATGAAGATTACGAACTCTTGAAAATTTAATTAGTATTAAAAAATATCATTTACTTACTCTCTCATCAGGAATTGTATTAGACATGTCTGTATGATGAATCATGGCAGGTATTCCACCAAGATCTCTCACTGCAGTGCTGACCAACTGAAAATTTTTTTTCTCATTGTCTAGGAGTTCTTTGTGTAACACCGAGCTGTTTGTTGCTATATAGTCCAAAGAGAGGAAAATTAGAATGACCACAATACAAAATTGTTTGACATAGAAAAGAAATTATATAAATGCTTGTCAAAAAATGACTAACCAGGGTCAAATACTCCAAAACAAATATCCAAACTACTCTCATCAGATTCACAAGATGAGTTTAGTGCCACTGAATCAGTTTTTGTGTATTCCACTGTTTGAGTAGTACGCTGGCATATCACTTCAAAAGGCACATAACAGGGATGATAATGATGAATCAGATAACATAATACTCGTCCATCTGAGAAAGAAACTGTAAAGTTTTCCACCTGGTTGAAAATTTTTTAAAAAAAGATCAATTTAAATATATTGTCAATTGCATGTTTTAAATGACTTTGAATATAATTTTTAAAAGCTAAAGAAAAATTGTTGCCTGACAAAGTTGGATTTCATAACAACAATACCTCTAGGGGTCTAGTAATTAGAAGACTGGTAAATGATCAATAGGTTTTAAATGTTATTTTGTAGAAACTAAATCTAAAACGAAATAGCAAAAGAAAAAATATTATAATTTTCACATTTATTTTTATTCACAGTCTCTAACACATCTTTATGTTTTACTTTATGTATGTACTGTACACAAGTATATATTTTAGGATTTTATTTTTAATAAATGTGTGATTTTACTAGAGTTGAGATCTCCAAAAAGAAATCTCTCCACTGAAATGTATAACATATTTATAGTTTAAAGTTAGAATTTTCAAAGGACAACAACAGCTTAAATAATTTGACATATTATTATTATATATTATATTCACAAGCATATTATATTCAAAAAGCAGGACTTCAAAAAAAATATGTTGGTTCCCTCCCTCAAAAAAAAAAAAAAGGCAAGACTTCAACCTAGGTCTTCTTGACTTTATGCCCAGGTTTTCTTAACCTCCTATACTGCAATAGCGTGCTACCTTTCCTATGCAGCAGAATCTTTAAAAAAACAAAACAAACAATACCCGCAAGAGGTGACTACGAAAAAAAAACCCATTGAAATTCATTATATTTTGTCATACTTTAAAATGAAAATTAACTAGGGACAAGAATAATTAAGCATCTCTTCCTCTAAAACATTATTTTAAAAAAACATGACTTTGCTTTTGGAGATAATAGGACACATGACCCTTGCACAAAGTCTGTGTGTGTGTATATATATGAATATGTTTAAGTTATGACTCACGAATTAAAAAGCACCCCCAAAAATACAGGTGTATATCAATGTACAAACATGGCTCAACCTTAGAAACAGAAAATTATTTGCTTGCACAACACAAATATTAAAATATGTTTAAAAGAATTGCACATATTTAATATATGCCAGATTGCATGCTGCCTTGAGGAGGGAGAAGATAAAACAAAGAGAAAAATCTGGAACCAGTCTTACAGAAATAAATGTTGAAAACTGTCTTGATATGTGTCTGGAAACAAATACTTGTGAAAAGTAAAAAATAAATAAAAATAAAAAATTTAGCTGGATCTATAAATATCTTTTTCTGTGTGACACTGTATGACTTCACTTATTCTTTACTGTACTAAGCTGTGTTATACATCTTATAGCTAATGAGTGCTCAATGATGTTAAATAAAAATAATATAAAAATAAAATACTTTATACTTTATATACTCACATGTATATATATATGCATATATGTAAAATTGAAGTATTTATACTTTAAAATTTATACTTTAAAAAAGAAATGAGAATTTAACTTACTTTGTTGCTATAGAATGCACAAACAGCATTTACCCAATCCATCAGCAACTTTACATTTTCACTATGGTGTTCCAAGGAAAAACTACTCTGCCCATTTTTTTTCACATAGGTCAGGCCATTAGGATATGATGATAGTGCAGTAATCTTTCTTTTTATATTTAGTGAATGCTTTAAAAATACAATTTCTTCTTTTAACTGGTCTAAATTGAGCAAAATGTCCACCTAAAAGAGAACAAAGGTGCCAGTAAAAAAGACTTAATTATATATTATGGTATTCTGTAATTTTTAACATAGAAACCAAAAAATCCTGACATCTATCTAAAGAAAATTATACAAGTACTATGATGAACTTTCAATGTCCTAAACTGAATAGATACATTAACACCCCCCCAAAAAAAATCCTTACAGCCCTCTCTTAAATTTTATCAAAAGTAGCTAGAAAAAATTTCATTTCGAAAGAAAAAATCAAATTATTAGCATACAAGCAAAGAACTTTCCTCCCACTTCCCACTTTTGCCAACCTCCCTCCCATAGATACAGAGTTAACTAGTTCCAGGAAAAAAGTTTTAAGTGAAACTGTTTTTAAGTTCATAAGTGAAACGGTACTATAAAAGTTATCTAATTTCACAGCAATGACATACTAAATGGAAATTGTTTTCCCATAGTCCTAAAATTTGAAGCACAAAAGCTTAATATTAGTTTTTAGGAAGATCTGGGAGTCAGAGAGCAATTGCTGAGAAATGGGACAGCCTGGGCTGGGAGGGACTGTAATAAATACATTCTTCTGGGAGAAATATAATTAAAGAGAGATTTGAACAGAAATTAAGAGATAACATTTAAATAAAGTTAGAAAAAACAGGAAGAAGCAGAAGGAATGAAAAGCAGAAATAATATAAAAGGAATTTTTTCTTTAAATGTAGTATTGGAGAATAAAGTTGAACTACAGTTTAAATCTAGGAATGACAGGCTCCTGGCCAGGGATAAATGTCCTTTAAAAGAGCTAGTAACATATTTGTCTAGTTTTGTACATCTTACAAAAATGGTTTCAATCTAAAAAGGAAAGGGAGACTACCCAAGAAGCAAATTGCAACAGAGATGAACAATGTAGGAAACAGCCTGACCAAAAATTTACAGGAAACAAAAATCAAAGCAATCACAAAGACCATAGGACCATCATTTAGATTCATAAAGGACCTTAGAAGCCATCTAGTTCAAATCACTAACACAAAAAGAAAAACTGAAATCATAAACATTAAATGAATCACCATGGTCGCACGTAATAATTTTAACCTAGGACTGATTCCAAATTCAGCTTTTTTTCAAACACCCTAGTCTCTGACATATATTCAGCAAAGCACAAAATAGAGGACAGGCAATGTGAACTAGATACTCTAATGTTAGTAGGTACACATGACTTCATTCTACTGCTAGCATGGAAAGATAGAAGAATATCGATTATATGGGTGTCTGTCAGAAGGATCCCTTTTGTCCAAAGCAGAACAATTTATCATTTGCATGACCTGCTTTTACAGCCATTTGACTGTTCAATAGACATAGGACCAAAATGATTCTTACATATTCTGGATCTGATTTTCATTTGTTTCATTCATGTCAATAAAAGACGGTAAGCTAGGGTCATGAAGGAAAATAATCACTCTATTTCAGAACTTTGATAAAGAGAAGCAAATCCAGAAATGTACTAAAGTGGAATCTAGATCAAGAGGAATAACAGATTTCAAAGAGTTCAAAGTACTAAAATTCCAAAAAGGCAATTAGCACAGGAGGGAAGGAAAGTTCTCAAAAAATGAAATTCTATAATAACAATTTTAAAGAGAAGGAAAAGGGTAGTTTTCTAAGAAGCTACATATAGGGAGAAACTAGATGGCACAGTGGATAGAGCACTGGCCTTGAAGTCAGGAAGGCCTGAATTCAAATCTGGCGTGTGACCCTTGTCAAGTCACTCAACCCCAATTGCCTTGCCAAAAAAAAAAAAAAAAAAAAAGGAGGAGCAGCAGCAGCTAAATATAGGAAACTCAAGAACAAACTGATTTTGCCTCTACAGAAAAACAGAATATATGGCAGACTATGAAAAGTGAACAGAAAAGCATGGCATAGTCCTGTAAGAATAGTAGCAGAAGCATTATACTTCAGAATGAATTCAAAGAATTTCAAAGTTGATAGGGTTGTTAGATGACTGAAAATAATCCAGTCCAACTCATACCAAAGGAAGATTTCACTTTAACTATAATAAGTCTTTAAATGAGGCAACCAGGTAGCACAGTGGACACAGGAAGATCTGAGTTCAAATCCAGCCTCAAAGATTTTAACAGTTATGTATCTCTGGACAAGTCACATAACCCTTATTTATCCTGGTGTTTTAAATTATAAAATGGGGATAATAATAGCACTTGCCTTACATGGGCTGTTGTGAGGATCAAATGATATATTTGTAAAGAGCTAGCATAGTGCTCAGGACATAATAAATGCTTAATAATTGCTTATTTTCTTCCTTTGCTTGGACCTTCATAAAGGGGTACTTGCTACCTACCACCTGTTAACCACAGGAGGCATATTTCACTTTGAAGATAACACAGACCTTTTTCTGACATGACTGATCTCCCCTGGTTACTCTCCATCTCCTATCAAATGCAACCCAGACACAATAATTTGGGTGGGGACTTAGCATGATAAAGTACAGCAGAAATATTACCCACTATTTTTGAACATTATACTTTTTATTAAATTTATATTCTACCATCCTTCCCCAAATTATTTTCAAACTAATTACTAGGCATACCTCTTTCAACTTATAACTCTGAAAGTTGATTGGTTGTTTCCCCACGAAATGGAGCTCTGTATTGTAACTAGTTAGTTTTTTATTTTGTTTTGTTTTTTAAGACAAGGAAGTGTAGTTGACTGGAAGGGGCAAATTAATAAAAACGACTTATTAATTGAAAAATTAAACTAATGGAAAGGGTAAATAAATAAGCTTGAGGGAAGGGAAGCATTTAAAAATTTGGAGCAAATCAAGAAAGGGCTTGAGTAGGAAATTGAAAAGAAATGTGAAAGAAGCTAAAAATATAAAAAGGGAACATGCACATTTTGGAAATTCAGTTTGCTTAATTATGCATAAGTCACTTAAATATTGTTTTCCTTTTTTCATTTTCCAGTGGTAAAAGGAGAGCAAGAGAGAAAAATAAATGCTTGGTAACTGGTAGGAAAAGCTTTTTTTTTTTTTTTTTTTTTTTTTGAGAAGAAAATAGGCAATTGTCTTTAAATGTTGGAAAATGTCTCAAGTGAAGGAATATTAGACTTGTTCTTCTTGGCTTTAGAAGATAAGAGAAGGAAAGAGGAACAGTGGGTAGAAGTAGCAGATAAAAGGATTTATTTTGAATGATTTCCTAACAATTAAAATGGTCTAAAAGTGGAATTTACTGCCTCATGAAAGTAAGAAGTTACCCCTCATTCTAGATTTTCCTACTAGAATCTGGAAGACCACATGTTAATAGGAGTTAGTTAAGTGACCACAAAATCCCTTATTATATATATATTATATCTAATATATGAATATACATTAGATATCATGTAAATTATAATAATATATTGCTATTTGCTTAATAATTGCTTTTAAAGTACTGCAAAAATGTATTAAATCAACAGTACCTGAAAAGTAAGTGCTATTTTCCAAAGCAATGTTAGAGTTCGTTCTCTGTGACTATCCACAATATCCTTAGACTGAATTGTATTACCTGTAAATGATGAGATAGCCAGAAAAGTTATGCATAAATTTTTCCTGAAGTAAATACCAACTTAAACTCTATTTAGCTATTACCTTGCTCATCATTCAGTGGAACTCCATGCTCTTTCAGCACTTGAAGAACAATATCAACATTGTGAATCTTTTGAAGGCGACTTATTGCAGGAATCCTGAGTTTCTTTGAAATGTTCCAATTCTTTGTGAGAAGCTCCATGGCTCTCCTATCAGTGATACAAAGGAAATTCAACATTAAATGTAGTTGGTTTGTTTTAAAAGGTAAGCCATGTTACAGGTTTTTTTTATAATATGTATTTCCACATATGAAAGTAAGTGATCCTCTCGAAGAGGTTCAATGACATCTCAAGGACAACGTCATGACTTACACATGAAGTGGATTTTAGTGATACAGAGCTGTGAAAAGTTCCAAAATGGTCAGCTTTAATCTTTGCTTCAGTCACTTAAGTCCAGTGGCAAGAGAAAAGTCAAGACAACTGGTAACTCTCTAGGATATAGAAAACTAAACTGGAGAGTACAGGGTTCAGGTTTCACCTCTGCCACTTCTGAATACTCTAGGCAAAAATTACATAAGGTCTATTTTCTTCATGAAAGAGGTCATTGGAGACTGCAGGTTTCAAAATCCACTTCTGTTGCTAACTACAAGCCTGCTTTGGGTAAATTTCACATCTTTTACTCCTCATCTCTAATAGGAAAGGAGACTAGATGGCATCTCAGGACCCTTTCAGCTCTCAATCTATGATGCTACTTCTCTACCAATAAGGTACAAATATGGTACATTTGGGACGAAGTCATGAATATCCTCAAATTCTATGGCTGACGGAAGGATTTCCCCACCTTGACAAAATCAAAGATTCTTGGAGGCAGCTAGAATGGCACAGTCACTAGGCTACTGGACTTGGAGTTAGGAAAACCCGAGTTCAAATCAGGACTCAGAAACTTACTAGTTGTGTGGCCCCAAGAAAATCATTTAACCACTGTCTCAATTTCCAGTAAAACAGAGATAATAATTACACATATGTGACAGGTTTATTTTTAGTGTGGTTCCTAGAATATAGTAGGCATTTAATAAATGCTACCTTCCCTCCATCAAGTGTTCATTTACACATCCACAAATTCCTCCAGTCTGGCCCCTTTAGCATATAACTATCTCTTCTATTAAAAAAGCTTATGTGACTCCTTATTGACTCAATTTAAAAAACAAACTTTACTAAAATAAATAGCCATAAACAATCTGGCTACATCACAACTTCCAAGGTAAGTCCACATTACTCCCTGGACTCTACATTCCAAACACTCTCTTCTGATTTCCATGCCTTGAGGTGGGAAGCCTCAAGCTTGTTATTCTCTACTTCTTCAGCTCCCACTGTCAGAAACTATCTTTCTCTATGGGTCCATTCTGAACCTGCCATCAGGGAGGCTAAAGGCTACTATTTGGCACAGTGGAAAAACCACAGAAAATTGAAGCAATTGTACTATCCTGAAAGGGTAGTTTCTGGAAGAACTTTTTTCATGGTTAAACCAAATTTCTATTCTGTGCTAATAAGAACCATAACTTACACAAGACGAATTCCACATTTTAAGTCGACAGCAAGATTTGTTACAGCAAATTCAAATTCATCAAGTGGTGTTTGAATATGGCTAACAGGTAATCCCAAAAAGCCAAGGTGGCGGGAAAGGTCACCTTCACCACTAAGGAAGTCTCGTGAAAAAGCCAGAAGAAGCTCTTTACTAGTCTGAGGAGGAAAAAATACAAAATATTTATATCTACTAATTAAAGTATATTAATAACATCAATTTTGAAATTATTTAAAAATATACAGCAAAGAAAAAAAAAGAAGCAAAATTTGAAAAAGGTTAGCTATCTCATTTAAATTCTAATTATCTGTCACACAGTTCAAATCAAAATTACATGTGGCAGAAATATTACCATATTCCTTTAAATATAGCCTATTAATTAAAAGTTTTAAAATCACTAGAAAAAAATTAAGTATAACAAAAACTGTTAGGCCTATACCCAAAGGAGATCAAATAAAGAAGACAAAGTCGTTTATGAAAAAAAATATATATATTTATTTATAGCAGCTTTTTGTAGGAACAAAACATTGGAAACTAAGATGTTGAACAACTGAGAAATGCCTGAATAAGTTGAGGAATACAAATGTGGAATTTTTTTGTTGTAAGAAATGAGAAAAGAGATCATTTCAAAATCACATGGAAAAAACTTGTATGGACTGATGAAGAGTAAAATATGGAAAAAGAATAGTTTATAACATCAATATTTTAAAAGGGACTAATTTTGAGTACTTTTATGAGCTGATAAGAATGAAAAGACCAGAACTAGGAATACAATTTATAAACTAACAGCCATACTATAAAGACAAACAGGGGGCAGCTAAGTAGTGCAGTGGATAGAACACCAGCCCTGAAATCAGGAGAACCTGACTTCAAATCTGGTCTCAAACACTTAACACTTCCTAGCTGTGTGATCTTGGGCAAGTCACTTAACTCTAAGTGCCTCAACAAAAAGAAAGAAAGAAAGAAAACAACAACCAAAAAAACCCCAAACAATTCTGAAAGCTGGAAGAACACTGATCAATACAATACAATGACCATTCCAGAGGAAAATAGTGAAATATGTTATTTACATTAAAGAAAGGTATTAAGGTAGAATAAGATATATATATATATATATATATATATATATATATATATTTGTCTTCAGCATTAAGGGAATTTGTTTCACTTAGCAATGCATATTTGTAAGAAACTACGAGTTGAGGAATGAAAGAAAAAAATAGGTTTCTATTAGTTTTTTAAGAGAGATGGAAGGGTTCTACATATGTGAAATGTTGCATGCACTTTCAGATGAAGTCACTATGTAGTTAGCTTTAAATTATTTTGCTTTGCTAAGACCTCACAAAATGGGACTATTTAAATGTTTATAATACAAAAACAAAACAAAGACTTTTTAAAAAGTTAAATTTAAATATTCTACAATGATCAATATAGTTTTGCTAAATAATATATAACTACAAAATAACTATCAAAAGTTAAAATAATTTTCCTACTGATAACTGGTATTCAGTACAAATTTGATGAATTTTAATCTCAAACCAACATGGATTTATTTCTAATCATTAAGTGCAATACAGAGGAAAAAAGAGTTAAAATGATACATAAATTCATACCTTGAATTCTGCATCTTTACAAAAGAGACAAGGATCATGGTCAATAAGTCTAGATAGTTTAGCATGATCAAGAAAACAGATCAGTAGAAGTAATTTTTTCAAAGTGAATCTAGACAAAGCTTCTTCATGTCCTTAAAATGAAACAAAAATTATTAAGTTTGTGCAGTGCCCGACAGAGTAAATACTTAATCTTTTTTGACTGAAGCAGAAACTCAGAAATTACCATCCCCATAAAGGTGAGGTACAGAAGGATGTCTGTATTCAGCTGCTATGTCAGGGTTCCAAAGTAAACGATTGAGAATAAATATGGCCAAACCTGCAACATCACTGTTGTTTTCCAAAGAGATCAGTTCTCCATAAACAGTCTGAAATAAACATCGGGTTTTTTTTAGTTCTTTTCAATTTGCTACCACTCTGCAGCCCAAGTACTTCAAAAAACAACATGCTACCTAATTTGCAGCCAATTTTTAATATATCCATCTTTTTTAAAATATATTTTCCTTTTTTAATAAAAGGAAAGGATCTAACAACATAGGAACTTAATATTCTACAAAATAATGACTTTACTTTGTAGGTATATAATAATTTCTATCCTCAAAATTACTAAAACATTTTTTTTAAACTTTCTGATCTATTCAATAATGGATACAAATAAAATACAAAACAATAAATATAAATTGAATATAATTTTTCCCCCCGAAATAAAATAACATACCTCTAAACCTATACGGAGCCACAATGGATTATATGATAACAGCCAGTTAAGAATTTTCTGTCGTTCCCCTAAAATGTTACGAAAAAGCAATCAAGCTTACTAATCACCAAGATGACTACTAGCACCAGAGTTTAATTCATGAAATCAAGTACAACTTTGATGAGCAAAGTAAATTAAGGAAAGAACTTAGTTATGTTATAAAATACTTGCAAAATTTGGACTTAGGGGAAAAAAAAAACTTATAGAGCTTTAAGCACCAAAGACAGCATGCTTAATTGTGAAATGAAAGTATAACATTGATTACTAATGATTCATAAATATTAAATCAAGGTTTCTGCAGTCCTTACCCACATCTTTCCAGAGATGTTTATCCTTCCGTACAAGTAATCGTCTAGCTTCAATCTCAACTTCTAGTTTTTTAATAGCTTTAACCATTTTTTCTGATGTAAATAAATGACAAGCCTTACGGCGTAATCTATTCAATCTGCATCGAGCAGTATATGCTCTAAGAGACATTTCATCTTTTGTAGGTGCTCTTGGAACACTTATTTTATAATGATTCTCTACTCCCAAAAGAAGAGTAACAGCATTTACTGTCAAAAGAGAAAGAAAACACATGACTGATTAACTTGTCATTACAAAGTTACATGGAACTTGGGTTTTAATTTTTAGATAAACTAAAATACTTTTGAAAATAATTATAAAAATAATCAATTTTTAAACGTAAAAAGTAATAATAAAATAATTCACAAAGATCAATATACTACAAGCAATGGCAGCATATAGTTTCTATAGTTTTGATATAAAAAGTGAAAAATTAGGAAAACAAAAATTAATAATGTAAGATCTATTAGAATGTGATTTTCAGTCAAAACGGAAGATAATTTCAAATTTTAAGTTCTGCCATTATACATAAACCCTTAAAAACATTTACTAAAACAGAACAACACATTCTTCTATAAGAACCTTGAAAGATGGTCAATATATCTTTATTTGAACATTTGCATTAACAAGAAGCTCATTTTTTTCAAGAAACTACATTCCATTATTATTCAGCTCTAATTAACAGCTTTTGCTTTTCCGTCATTTTAATTTCTTAAGTCTTTTCTTACAACAAATAGTTCTTAAAAGAAAAAGTACATTAGCAAAAACTGATCATATTTCATAGTTAGGCAATACTACATGCCTATATGTCCCTATCTCTGCAAAGAAGAAAAGGACTTAAGTTCTAATTATGTTATTCTTAGTCAAAATTTGCCTCTCCATAAATTATGTCCATTAGTATTAGGTCTTGCCTTTACAGTAATACAGAATTAAGTATATAATCTCGTATCGACAAGAAAGTTCTTCAAAAATTTGAAGACAACTCTCTTTTTCAGGTCTAAAAACTTAAATTACACTAAACTATTCTGCATATAGCATTATTTCCAGAATCCCCACCATATGGGTTACCTCATGTCAATAATATATTAAGTGATATATCCAAAGACATTCAACTACTGTCAGAAAAAGTTCAAACCCATGCTACTTTTCAATCTAAAACCAGTGGCTATTGTATTAATACCACAGGCCCCCTAATATTAGAGATATGGCTTAACAG
>JAJPUD010004546.1:84796-137475 GCA_023553655.1 Myrmecobius fasciatus | reverse complement strand
AACCTCTCAGGTTCCCAGGCAACTTTGTAAGAGTCAAAGTTGCAGATCTGCATTGGTAGAAATTTCTCATTTGGAGTCCTTTACACCAGCAAACTCAAAGATATACAAAATAGAGTGATATTAAAATGGGAGGGGAAGGGGAAAATAGAGAAGAGAAAGGAGAATAGCTAAGAAAGTAAAAAGGGGAAGAAGAAAAGGAAGGAGAAAGAAAAATGGGGAAGGAAAAGGAAGAGATGAAGAAAGATGACAGTAGGGTTCAGTTTGCTTGAAGCCACAGTTCAGTTTTCTGACAAAGCAAAATCATAACAGCACAAAGGAAATGTGAGATGTGCAAATCCAGAGCATTCCAAATGTTCAGACAGAACTATTTGTGCCCAAACTGTGACAGTCTTCCAAGTTTGTATTGAATAGATCACAGCTAGTGTGTTTACACTGTACCTTACCCCAAAACTATGATGGCCTCTTTAAGGACAAAGGACAAACAACAATAAGCTCTTCTTATTGTATCCCCAGAACATACTGAAATTCTGCCTTCTAAATGAAAGCTTTCCTATTCTCCCTTACTGCTAGTGCCTTCCTGCTGAGATCATATCCAATGTGTCCTGTATATTTTCTTCTTTGAATACAACTGTTTGCATGTTTTCCTCTTTATTAAATTGTGAACTCCTTGTAAACAAATTATTTTTGCCTTTCTTTGCATCTAAATATTTTGGTGCTGATACATTTCTCTTAACGTTAGTCAACTAAAATACATTTTTTATAATACGTGTCATAATTTGTTATATATTTTCTATTCATTTAAAAATAAATTATAACAGAATTTTAAAAAATCTATTGGAAAGTTACATATTCAAATTAAATTTACCAATTCTTAGAGAATATATACATTTAAAAACTGAGACAAAGAAAATACTATTTTACCTTGAGAAGTTTTAGCTTTTACAGTTAAATCATCAGGAGTTAGAATGAAATTTAACCACCACGTGAAGCCTTGCTCCTGCTTTTCCTTCCAACGCTCATCATAAAACATGTTTCTAGCAGCAAATGGCAGCGGATGCCTAGGAATGACTAAAAATAAGCCTTTATTTCATAAAATGAACATTTTTTGTTCAAAATAGTATATATAAAAATAAAGCAGAGACATAAGACATTAAAGAACAAAAACAATTGTTAATGGGATTATCTGACTCAATCAAAAGAGTAAAATAGAATGTCTAGAAAAATTGTTAATATTAAAAACAGTAGTTTCTTTTAAACAGACTTGTGATTTCATCCATGTTTATAGCTCCAAGTGAGGAATTTTTTTTACTAATGCAGAACATTTCCCCACCTAGGAGCTTTAGAATTGTCTAGGCCAGCAAGAGGAAAAGTGGCTTGCTTAGGATCATATTACCATTAAATTTTTAGATTATAGGATTAAACCCAGGACTAAACCACATTTCTCTGACAGCAATATTAATCCTTATAAAATGGAAAAGTAGAAACAACACAAGTCAGATTGCCAGATTTTGCACTTTAGGGGTAAATTTTCTTCATAAAGAATTAGTAGGCTATAAAAAACAATCTTAATTGGAATTTTATATGTCAATGACAACCTACCTCATGGATGAATTTCATTTATCATTATGAATTTAGGAATCTTTCTTACAAAAATGATTATTTTTTTTTATAGCCCCTTCCTCACAATTAATTAGTGATAACATGCTGGTCCTGAAGTCAAGAAAACTTCCTGAGTTCAAATCTGGCTTCAGACATGTACTAGCTGTATGACTCTGGACAAGTCACCAAACCCCTCAGTTCTTCAACTTTAAAATGAACTGGAGAAGGAAATGGCATACCATCTCAATATCTTTGTCAAGAAAACTTCAAATGGGTTCATGAAGAGTCAGACATGACTGAAAAATGAGACTGAACAACAATCAATGGAAGGAGTTTCCATAAGTTTAACTTCTTCGCCTACTTCTAAATCCTCTACAAACTGACTTCCAATCTCATCATTTAACTGAATACTCTCCAAAGTCATCAATGATAACTTAATTATTAAATGGCCTTTTACTTATCTTTATTCTCCTTTATTTCTCTGAAGCCTTTGACACTAATTACTCTCTCCTTCTGAATACTTTTCTCAAGATATTCAAGACACTACTTTCAACTAGTTTTCTCCTACCTTTCTGACCACTACTTCTTAGTCGCTTGCTGTATCAAATGTCAGATTCACTAACTGTGGCTATCCCTCAAGACTCTGTCCTCAGTCCTTTTTTCTTTTCCTTCTATGCTATGTCACTTGGAGATCTCATCAAATCCTTTTGTCAAATGAGATAATAGCAAAGCACTTTGTCACATAGTGGGTAATTAATAATCAATCTTTTCCTACCTCCCTACAGATTCAATCCTCTTCATACAGATGATTCTCAGATCTATTTATTCAGTCCTAACTTCTCTCCTAATCTCCAATATTACATTACCAGCTGTCCACTAGATAACTCAAACTATCTATCCCACAAGTACCACGCAAATTTACATGGCCAAAACAAAACTCATTATCTTTCCTCTCAAATTCTCCCTTCTTTTTACTACTAAACCATTATTATCTCACACACCAGGCTTATAGACTTGGAGTCATAACTTGCATTCATCCCACATATCCAATCTATAGCCAAGTTTTATTGTTCCTACCTTCACAACATTTATGTCCCCTTCTCTCAAGTTACACTCACACATTATGTCAAGAATCAAATATAATACTTTCTATATGATTTATAAAACTTCTTGTAACCTAATTTCTTCCTATCTTTTCAGCTTCCAAATTTCTCCCTCTTTGTAGTCTACAACCTAGTAATACTGACTTTGTAGGACATCTATCTCCTACCTTGTGGCTTTTCACTTGCCATCTTTCCTACTTAGAATACTCTCCCCTCCTTAGTTCTTTGTCCTGGTCTTCAAGATTCATTTCAAACCCTTTTCTGATGTCTCTACTTGCTAGAGCATTTCTTCTGAGATTGTTTTCCATTTACAATATATTTATCTTCTGTGTATATAATTGTCTGTATGTTGTGTCCCCCTTATAATTACAAACTCCTTGGCAAGGGCTGAGCTTTGCCTTTTTTGTATACCCAGTGCTTGGCACTAAGTAAGCACTTAATAAAAACTCACTGACTGATGAAATAACAGGTGTAAACTTCCATATCTTCTCCCTCATCCCCCAAAAAAGATTTCAAATTACCTGTCTTTAATGGTTTTATGAAAGTCAAATGGGATTGTGCCACAGCAACAACAGGTTTATTTATTCTATTCATAACAGAGCTTGAAGTGCCTAAAATAGATCATTTAAAATCAAAGTTAAAGTTATAATAATAAAAAAAAATCCAAGTATTTGATTAGTAAGGAGATATACTTAATAAAATCAATTAACCTACAACCTTCTGCAACTACATGTAGTAAAGATTATAATTCCATAAACTTGCCAATTCAATTTCTCATTTGCAGATTCAGACAATATCCTCATTATCACAAGTACTAAGTGGAAATAACAATGCTAAGGACTACTAGTAACAGTATCTCAAAGATACACAAATCCTGAATATGCTAAATATCTACAGAGCATTTATAATATATTAGGCTCTACGCTAGGTACCAAAGGCAAAAAGAGAAAATGAATGGCCCCTGTTACAAACACCTCAAAATCTTAGGAACACAGATTTAGAAAATGAAGGAACTTTTTAAGATTATCTCTTCCAACCTCATTATTTTAAACATATATATATATATATATAAAAATATATGAAGAAAATGAAGTGAAATTTCTGAGAATGGGAAAACTAACAATTGGGAGATCATTAAATGCCTTTTATGGAAGACAGCATCTGAATTGTACACTGAAAAGGAAGCCAGGGATTCTATAAGATGAAAGTGAAAAGCATAGATGGGTATATACAGACAACACTCATAAGTAGGTCAATTTAGCTGGAACATACAGTGCTGGTGGTTGATAGGTTCAGCTTAGGAAGGCAGGCTGAAGACCCTGAATAAGACTTCAAATGATGGACAGGGTAATTAATATTTTGTAGTAGAGGCACCTACTGAAGCTTGTTGAGCAGGAGTGACATGGTCAGAAATGCATATCAGGCAGATTATTTTCCACATGTTTATGACCACTGTGGGGAAAATGGATGGTAGAGAGACTAAAAGCTGCAAGATTAATTAGGAGGATTTGCCACAAAGTAGGTGATCAGTAATCAGGAACTTAACAAGGAAACACAGACCAGGCATTGTGGAAAGAATGCTTGTTCATGAGTCAGGGGACCTGCATTTAAATCCTAATTCTTATAATTAATGGCTACATGACTTCAGTGAAGTCACTTACTCTCCCTTTCCTCACCCATAAAATGAGAAGGTTGAATCATATTAGTTCTAAGGTCCCTTTAACTGATGTTCAATAAACAAATTAATGCAGAAGAAAAAAAATTCTAACAACAATATTTAGTTATCCTGGATTTATTCAGTAAAGAAAAAGAGAAAATGCATTCTTAATGGGTTAACAAAAATAAAATCTGACAGTGAATAAGTGGTTTCATCAAATATACATGGAGAAAAAAAATTATAAGATTGAATTTCAGCAATATCCTTTACAGATATGATATGGAATGAAATCTAATAAGCAAATTTTACTAAAATCCCTAAGATTAAAACCCAAAGGAATTTTCCTTGGCAAAGTTTTTTGAAAGTATGTTTTTATTCCATAAATAAATGAAACTCACCAGTTTTCTTCTTTAGCTTTTGTTTCTCTCCGACACTAATATGTTTTGAAGTCGGTGATCTTACAATTGCTTTTTTTGTTTTCATAACAGTCAGTGTTTTGGATTTTGTGCAAGAAAAATGAATTCTTTTGGCTTCTCTCACTTCCATACATTCATTAGCTGTGTTCATTGCATTTACATCATCCAAGTTTCCCTCGCTTTTTCTTTTATGGCCAACAAAAGCACTTCCAAAGGAAAATGAATTTATTTTATCTTTACAACTCTTTGATTCATTTACAACTGGGTGTACATTTGGAAGATAAGCATGAAATGTTTCTGTATTTTCACATTGATTTATTGTACTAGTAAGACACCGTCTAGACTTTGGGTTATTTGTTCCAATTCTTTTTGTTTCACAACACTTTGGCTTACTTTTAGTAACAGTAGTTGAAAGTATTGGACGTCTCTTATGTTGTTCCTTGAAGTTACAAGAAGGATTTTTCTGAATAGTTTTCTGAACCTTATGATGATTCTCATTTGAAGAACTAGAGTAGCCTAAATTAATTTCTACTAGTTTGGTTTCTTTGAGGATTCTATTTGGAAAGACTTGATCCTCAGGCACAAGAAATGCTTTACTGTTCTTCCAATTAAGTGATGATTTTGAAATTGGAGAATTTTCATTTGGTAAAGGTAACAGTGAAAATTCAAGTGTTTCCTGACATGTATGCAACTCGGCTATATTATTTTTTACAAACTGATCTGGTGAGAGAATAGGATCAACTGATATCGGTTCTAGATCTTCATTTAGTTCATAGCTGTCAGTTACAAAGGAATCTGGACTTAAAATTGACCTCTGAAAAAGTGGTTTGTGTATTTCACATATTCTTTGTGATTCAAAATGTGTATCTTTTGAATCATCCTTCAAAAACTGATCAGGTGAAAGAATTGCCATAGATTTCAGATCTTTATTAACCAAATAGTTATCACTTAAAAAAGAATCTGGACTTAGAAAAGTTCTTTCGTTTGGCATGTGCAGAGCTGAGGAATGATCTGTAGTAATAATAGGCAATTTTATATTATTGAAATCCAAATGACCCTTAAAGTCATTTTCTTGTACTGGTTTAATTACAGTATTATATACATTTTTACTAATTACTTCCTCATTCAAATGAAAATCCTTCAAAGGGCTAGTATCTTGTGCTTCCTTCAATAATTCTTTATTTACTGGTGCATGAAGAAGGGTATAGGTGGTAGATCGATGAATAGAAAGTGGAGTGCCAATCTCATTAGGGCTTTTATTAATGGGACTAAGAGGTGATTCAGGCAATTTATTCTCTTCTGTATTTAAAGAATTACTTTCCAAGAGGGAATGGTCTTCCAGTGCAAACAAATTTTCACAAGCTTGTAATGGGCTTCTTATTTTGTTATCCCTTTGAGAAACATTAAAAGCATCATTAACATTTTTATTATTTGAATGCCTTTTAGAAAGCTGTGAAGAAGATGAAATATCCTTTTTTTTAAGAGTATCCCAAAGACTCCTCTGAAAAGAAAGCAAAAAATTAGTTAGCTGATATTTGAAAGTTAATTTGATAAATCAATGATATAAAATATCTAAAAAAATTACATTAAATAAAGATATTTATTACATTAAAGACATTTAAGTAAAGATATTTTTAATTACATTAAAAAAAGATATTTAAAGATAAATAAAGATATTTATTTATTTATTTAAAGATAGACTAGATAGTGCTTACAATAAAAAGATGATAATTTAGGTATGTGTAACAGGGTAAGAGGGAGTTAATAAAGAGGTGAGCCAAACAAATAATCATCAATAGAACACATGAAAACATATAAAATAAGTACTATTTGAATATATAATTAGTTATCCATAATTTTTATGTTAACAAGTTAACTTTTATAAGGTGAAACCAAACAAATACTATTTTCATAGTTTAAAATATAATTACCTTTTTCTTTTTTGGTTGTTCTGCATTCCCTAATAATATTACTTGATGTTTCAGAATGTCATTCACAAGAAAAGTTATCATTTCTCGTACTCTGCCTTCTTTGGCTGGTGTCCAAGTTATAAAAACAGAAATTCTTTCTTTAGACTACAAAAAGATAACAAGGTAAGAAACTTTTGACACATTATACATAAAATAGAATTTCAAAATCAAATTCATCAATTTCTTTCCTTCTCAATCCCATCTTTTCCCTAAGTAATGAAAGAAACTATGATTATTTTTACTGCTGTTAATTTTCAATAGAAATGAAGAAAAAAAAATATTGTGTGGGCAAATTCAAGAATATAATAAATATCATGTTAAAACTAATAATGAAAGCAATAACTAGATTTCTTAGATTTCTGAGGTTGAATAATTTTATCTAAAAAAATATACTTAAGTAAATCCAACGTTATGTTGCATAATTCATTTGACTGATTATCATCTTATATTCTGCCTAATATTTGAATGTGACAGCAATTACAAAGAGTCTTCAATCTCTTAAAATATATTCTAGTTCTTTTAGTAAAGATCAAGAGCTCTTTTAAAATTGTTGCTGCAATCTAATTCAGAAGCAAATTATAACAGTTTTCATAAACTTTTTATTTTTTCAGACCAATAATGAGTACCCTTTTTCCAAGTCAAAATCATTAAATAAAAAGTCAAGAGACATAGTAAAGAACTCTAATTTAACAATCTTCCTTTCACCAATAAACTACTCAAATTTATTAATTGCCTTTGTGCATAGTGCTGGAAATATTTCTGAAGTAGAGCTCTAATAAAGTTCTTTCCCTCCACTACTTCCCATTCAGTATGTTGTATCTCAGTATTGCCTCTAAAATACAGCAATGAATAAACACTTATTAAGCACCTACTTTGTGCTAGGTGCAAGGGATACAAAGACATGGAACAGCACAAGGAACTTACAACCTAATATAAACTCCTCTTTTTGGAATTTAAATCCCTTCCAAACTTAGCCTCCATATAGTTTTTTTAGGTTTATTTTACAGTAGTTCTTTTCCTAAACTTTACAATTAAGCTAAACTAACTCTACAAGCATCACCTTAATCCAAATGTATGTTTTTACAAGAACTATCTTTCAAGCCTGGAATACACCGCCTTTCTTTTCATTTCTAACTCTTAAAATTTCTAGTTTTCTTCAAAGCTCAATTCCCAAATTACATGATGATCAATTCTGATGGACATGGCTCTCTGCAACAAAGAATTGTCTCAAACCAGTTCCAATTGTTCACTGAAGAAAACCATATACACCCAGAGGGATATGAAATATGGACCACAACGTAACATTTTCATTATCTCTATTGATATTTGCTTGCATTGTATTGCCTTTCTCTGATTTTCTTTTTTTTCTTGTAGATAGGATTTTTCTTGCATAACTTGTCAAGTATTTCAACATTATTAACATGTAGTGGACTTCCTGCCATCTAGGGGAGGGGAGAGGACTGGGGGTAAAATTTGTAATGGAAAGCTTTGTAAAGATCAATGCTGGGAACTACCCATACATATGTTATACAAATAAAAAGCTTTAAAAAAAAAAAAAAAAAAAAAAAAAGCTCAACTCCCAAGTCTCAATAATCAAATCATATTTACTTTGGTGAGGAAGAGGCAATATGGTGTATTAAAGTCCCATAGTTTTATAACTAGCAAATCACTTAACTTTAACTTCAAGGATTAATTCTCTAAGATTACAAGTACACAGTAGTTGCTGGGCTACACTGATAAAGGAAGGTTACTCAACAGGATTTTCTGAGCCTGATATTCCAAATCTAAAAAGTATAAACTTAATATATTCTTCTTCTTCTTTTTTTTTTTTTTGGCTGAGGCAATTGGGTTAAGTGACTTGCCCAGGGTCACACAGCTAGGAAGTGTTAGGTGTCTGAGACCACATTTGAATTCAGGTCCTCCTAACTTCAGAGCCACTGTACCAACTAGCTGCCCCTTAATAAATTTTTAAATGTAAACCTAGGAAAGACAGAAGCAAAATAGACTTAGCTAGAGAGCTTACATTCAAAAAGTAATATGTAAATAAACAGATATATACAAAATTGGGATAAGGCACCATATGCTGTAGGAATATGGAAAGACTTCATGGAGAGACAAAATCTTACAGATATGATTTTTTTTTTTTTTAAAATCTCAAATGACAGGGAGATTAAGGGAAGGGAGAGAAAGAGAAAAGGAGAGATCAACAGACTGACAAGTAAGAACAGTTTTATGTTTGACTTTGTAAGCCTATACCCAGCTTACATAAATGATTAATTCATTTTTTTCTCCATATCAAAATCTCTACCCTTTGAGAACTTAAATTCTCTTAGAAGAACAAAATTTGTATACATATTAGTAAGTGAATTTGATAATGAAAAGGAAAGGCTAGGGTATGAGACACTACCAGAACTGCATCCTGAGGAAACTTAGGATTCAAAGAGACAGAAGTGAGAAAGGAATGAGATTATTCTAGGCTTGGGTTGCTAAGAACACTGAGGCAGAGAAACTTTCCTTCCCACCTCTCACTGCTCATCCATATCTATTCAGATCAATCCTCCATTTCCCTCTACTCTCTCTCTACCTCTTTCCATTATGCCCTGTGGAATATGGTACTAATGTCCCTCATGCTTCTACATTCCTGAAGCCAGTATGTAGCCCCCTCATTCATTTTTTTGTTCCAGTTGGGCCAGGAACAAGAATAGATCTAATCTTGTTCCTTACTGCCACTTGCAGCCCTTTCTAATCTTCAATCTCTTCTTCTATAATGGTTCCTTTTCTGCTCTCCAAATAAGACTGAATCTTGTTAAAAAGCAAAAAATGCCTCTAGTGGATTTTATCATCCCCTAAGCTCTATCAGTATCATTCCTCTCTTTCTTTCAAGAGCCTAGGAAAAAACGTTTACAATTGTTAACTTCCACTCACTCTCCTTTGACTCAATTCTCAACTGCTGGCAATGAAATTATTCAATTGCAACTGCTCCCTCTAAAGATATCGATGATCTCTCAATTGCCAGATCTGACGCACTTTCTTACCATTCATTTTTTTGGACTTCTCTAAGGACTTTGACACCCCTGAACATCACATTCCTAGACATTATCTTCTCTGGATTTTCAAAACAGTACACTTTTTCTGCTTGTCTTCCTACTTGTTTTGACTGCTTTTCAGTCTCTTATGTTGGTTTATCGTCATCTCCCCTAAATTGTGGATATACCCCAGGATTCCTTATATTTCCTCACTAAGTGATTTCATCAGTTCCCATGAATTTAAATGGCACTTTAATACAGATGATTCCTGTATCTACAATTCCAATTTCAGTTTCTCATCTGAGCTCTAATTCCACATAACTGCCAAGTAGACAAGATTGTCCATAGCATTTCAAATTCAAAACCCAAACTTCTGAACTTCCTCTTTTCTTCATACCAACCCCTGCCTTTATACTCAGGGACTTAAGTTTATACAATGATGTCAGCCTCAGTTTTCATGAATTGCACCTTCATGTACCACCTCAGTCAAAATAGAAGTATGGTCATACCTTTAATCTAATCACACCTAAAAACATTCCCTTCCACAAGCCATAACTCTAAATTCTCTGATCAGAATCTGCCCTTCTCTCTTCTCTATTCTCACATATCTAAGCCTATACTCTAACCGCACAACAACTTCCAATCACATACACATTTCCATTTCTCTTTCAACCAAAGTGTACCTGGTACATAGTGGGGACTTATTAACTTCTCTTCCATTTCCAGTTTTGGTTCCCTGACCTCACCTCACTCAGGGAGGACAATATCATCAACTTTTTAACAATAGGTCACATTTGCTTAGTGTTAGTACAAAGCTATATAATCTCTCTGTCCTATTTTTCAGGTTCTTCTGAAAAATAGAAAGACAGGATTAGATGGCTTCTAAGGTCTTTTCCAGTTCAAGATCTACAATGTGTAAAATGCAAAGAGAACTGATACCACCTACCTCACAAGGTTGTTTCTGTAAATAATGGAGAACATTTAAAATGAAAGAATGTGAAAAGCTTCTCTAGCCTAACTCCCTGATTTTACAGATGAACTAAGAACAAGAGACATGAAATGACTTCTCCTGGGGGTCACAAATGGCAGAGCTAGGATTTGACACAGTCCACTAAGCTCCAGGTAGGATGGGGTCAGGTTGGGGAAAAAAAATCAAAAGCCAGAAAGAAATTTTTTTCAAAGCAACTTGTATAGTTTAAAATATAAGGTACATATTAAAATATAATACTTTACTATTTTTTTTTCCTGGCCCTCGGCTTTCCTAATACTGCTCTCTCTTAGTTCTCATATTTGTCTCACTTCTTTTCAGTATCTTTTGCTGGATCATCATACACATAGGATTCCTATAGTTTCTATTTTATGTTGTCTCCCTCTCTCTTGATAATCCCATGAGTTTCTGTGGATTCAATTATCACCTTTTTAAAAGATAACTCCCAGATCTACATACTCAATCTTCACTTCTCTTGTGGGCATTATCACTAAATAATTACTGGACAGCTTCTCCAAGATATGTAAAACACATGTGCAAAATGGAACTAATTTACTTCCCTGCTCAATCTACCCCTTCTCTGAATTTCCTTTATCTACTGGGGGCACCATTATTCTTCCAGCTTCCCAGGTTCAAAATTTAGTCTTTCTCCTCCTTCATTTCCCATATCTAACTGCTTGTGGGAATAAGTACAGACATCTCTCTTCTGTAACTCACAGGGTTATTACCCTTTGCCATTCTATTGTTTTAGCCTTCTACCAAGTCTTCCAGTTTTGAGACTTTGTTCTTTCCAATTCATTAATAGCTGCCAAAATCATCTTCTAAAAAACCTAAGTCTGAGCCTGTTGTTTTCTGTTACCTTCATCATCTTCAATGGTGAAAATGCTAACTCCTAAAAATGGCCTTCAAAACCCTTAACTTACTTCCAGCCAGTCTAGACAGTACACATTCAGTACTTCTGTGAATTTTATATTCCAACCTAACAGCCTCCTTGAATTCTTTCAACTACTTTCATAACTTTTCTCAGGCTATCTTTATGTTCCATGCCTCACCTCTGGGAACCTTGGTTTCCTTCAACATTATACTTGGGATTCCACAGAAAAGTCCTTCTTCCTAGGTCTCATAGATATGAGTGTTCTAATACTAGCACTAGTTAATAAGGTAAATTAGTACTGAGATGGGTACTAATCACTAATGTTAGTTACTAATAATTATCTTACGCTATTCATATTTGTGTAAACACTAGTTTACACATTGAGTGATATCTGACAGTGTTGTATGAAATACAAAAATAACTTCTAATATTAATATTAATTAAAAGTACTCAGATTAGTACTAATAACTATTGTTATTTATTAGTAATTATGATATTCTTATTCGTGTAAATATTAAAATAAAAAATAAGTTCTTAGACAAGGACTGGCTGTTTCTTATTTATGTCTTTGTTTTCTCACAGTGCTTTGCTGCTATTCATCACCAAACATTTAAGTATTTACAGTATGTCAAGCAGTGGAGATAAAAAATAAAACTAATCCTTCAAGCAGCTCACATTCCAACAGGGTGGATGGCAATTGGGGGAAACAACTCTATACATAAAGCATGGGAACTGCTTTTAGCAGAGATTTTAGTTGAGACAAGAAAGCTAGATAGTAGATAAAGTCCTTTAAATTAGTAATCAACGAATTGAACTAAATGTTATTTTGTATCAATTAGCAACTAAAATCAGAAGGAATCAGCCAAGAAAGCTGAGACGGGGATGGGGCGGGGGTAGGGCTGGAGTGGAGGGGGTGCCTTTTAAGGAGCACAGCAATTTCTAGATCTCTCTCACTGTGGTTTCCCTCTCCTTGGGGAGAGGTTTCTCGGAACATCCCCCACCGGGACTGTGGGAAGACAGCCGAAGTGTCACAGCGGGAGGTCATGGAGGGGAAAGATGGTACGTCAGGGAAGGAGACGCCAGTCCACGCCCTGTCCTTACCTGCAGCACGCAGCTCTGAGGGGAGGCGCTGAAACCCTGGTCCGCCACCGGGAGCCGAGCTACGCTCACTTCCACCACCTCCTTGTTCGGGTTGTCCAGGACTAAGGGCAAGGTCCGAGACGCTCCCACCCGGACGTCGCCGAAGCAGAGGAAGGGCGGTCTAGAGAAGTGGCTGAGCCTCAAGAATGCCGGAGAGCCCCCGGCTTCCACGGCTCTTGGCGCCCGCGACCCCCGAGGTGGACCCGGGCCGAGCCTCGGCGCCCAGTCACCCACGGCGGCGTCTCGCCCCGCGTGCCCCGCCGCCATAGCTCCTCGGGAGACCCTCCACAGAGCCTCGCTGCGTTGGCCACGCAGGCTTCGGGCGAGGAGGAAGAAGCGGAATGGCCCCGCACCGCCTCCGCACACCCACTGGGGACAACTTCGCCTCTTTTGGGGTTTCTCTTAGGACTCCCGCAAGGGAAGGGCTCCACTGAGTCTCAGAGTAACCTCAAAACAACTCCCTCTCTGGCCAGGTTCAAAAAATCCTCAACTCGCCAATCGGAAGCCGGGAGCGACGCTGGCCAATGGCAACGGGCGTCGGGAGAGCTACCGACCAATGGGGCGGCAGCGACTTTTTTTAAACTTGATGGTTGCCAGGCACCAGTGGGAGAGAGGGTGTCTTCCCCGGAAGGGTGGATGGAAAGGTTTAGGTTTATTCAGGCAAATATATCCATAACGCATTTTCCAAAAGCTTGCCGTTACTTTGGCGAGCTGTATGTAATATTGGCGAGCAAAATCTTGCCTTCCATTCCCATTTGTTCTTTCAGTGAATGAAGGGTGGATAGATGGAGCACAGTGTTATACTTGTGCTAAGTCCCGGGAATAGAAAAAAATAACAGTGCCTTCTCCACTCCTATCCCCGCCTCTCAAATAACCCACATTTCTAATTATCATTCAGTCGTATCCGACTATTCATGACCCTATATTTTTCCTTGCCTTTCTTGGCAAAGACTGGTTTAGTTTGCTATTTCCTTCAACCCATTTTACTAAAGCAAAGAGGGTTAAATGACATGTCCAAGGACAGAAAGCTATTGTTTGAAGTCGGATTTAAATTTAGGAAGATGAGCAAACCCCGCATTCTGATCACTGAGCTACCTATTAGACCCAGAATATACCTCCAGGTCAACTTAAAGAGGCTTTCTCTGCAGCAAAATCCTTCAACTGTTGACTAAGGTATATCATTCCCAAAGTATTTTCCACGATTACATGGGACTTCTAATGTTGAATAAGGTTTCATCAATCTGTGAATGCTTTCTCCTCGTTCATCATACAGGTTTTCTGCAAAGCATGAACTCTCGTGTTTAATAAAGTTAGAGCTGTGATTAAAGATCTTTCCATAAGGACTACATTTGAAGCTTTTAGCTCCAGTATGAGCATCAGAAGAACTATAATGGTTGAACAGTGAAGGATTTCTCACTATCATGACCTATTTTTCTTTCCAACATGACTCTCAGATGAATAATAGTTTGTGAGCCTTTCTGAATGTTTCCCTACTTATATTCCATTTACAAGTCTTCTCATCTGTATTCTCTGATCTCTAATAAGGTTTGAGATGAAGGCATTGTCCTATATGTTTAGGTTTTCACATGGATCATCTGATAATTTTTAGTCTTTGAAAGTTTTCCTACTTTCATTTTATGTAGAATGTTCTCTACTCTGAATATTCTGATGTACAGTACTGATTGATCATCTACTAAAAGATACCCAAATTGATTACAAGGAATCTTTCTGTACCCATGGTAAATGTTTACAATTAACTGGATACTTTCTCATTTATTTATTACAGTTTCCAGCCTTCTCTACAGTGTGAATTCTGATACATAACAAGACTTGGACATCAAAGACCTTCCCACATTTATTAAATTTATGAAGTTTTCCTCTGGTATGAATATTTTAATACAAAAATACATTTTTACTTTTTATTGAAGACTTTCCCTTGGTCACCTTTAAGTATCTTCACTCTAGTATGGATCCTCTCATGTTGACTTGAATAATCAAATAAGGCATCCCCACATTCTTTACTTCCATAAGACATCTCTCCAGAATGAATTTTCATATATGTATTATGAACATAATAAACCCTTTTATACATTAAATACACTTATAAGTCTTCTTTCTAATGTGTCCTCATTCCTGTTATGTGATGAATTGTCATTGAAGACAACCAATTTTTCCATGAGATCTCTCCCCAGTATGTAATCTTAAAAGTGATGAACAGTTTCCGAAGGTTCTCTCACAGATCTTACATATACAAAGTTTCTCTCCAGTATGTGTTCCTTTCATATCTAATAAAGGATAAGAAGACATACATAAGGTTTCTTTACGATATGAGAAACCCAATGAATAATAAAGTGTGTGCTTGCGTAGAAGTCTTTTCCAAAGACTTTGATGTTTAAAGTAAGAGCATTGATTGAAGTCTTTCCATGTTCGCCACATAAGACCTCTCTCTAGTAGGGATCCTCTGTTTAGTAATTTGACTGCTGGTACCTAAATGTCTCTTCTTTATTCCTTGCACCCTAAGGAGCTGATGCTTCTGCTTTTTCCTGAATGGTATCCCCAAGACTATGTTTTTGGCATCCTGCTTTTTCAGAAATGTTCTCCTTTAGAAGTACCTCCTTAGTTTTCTGGATAGAATTCTGGTCAAGGGCAAGGGTGGAGAGAGGAATGGCTAGAGATTCTCCATCAGGCATTGCAGGACCACCTCAGGGTCAGGCAGCCAGTCTAATAGAGATATGAACTTAGGGAATGGCAAGTTTCTATGAGATATCCTCCAGAAAATTACTATAGGATAGACCCTATATATTATTGGAAAGCTGAAGCTTGCTTTCCATTCCCATTTGTTCTCTGAATGAATGACTGAATGAAGTATTTTTTAAGTCCATACTGTGTACAAAACACATTGCTAAGCCCTAGGGATAAAAGGAAAAATGTGACAGCTTCTACTCCCCCTCTTCCACCCAAAGAACTCACAATACACAAAGTTTCAGCCTAGTCAGACAAATCCCTTGGTCCTTAGGTGTAACAACAAAGCAGATGGTTAGTGCCTCTTCTTTAATAACATTGTCACTGATAAAATCGGATGTTGAACCATCTGAGAGTACTAGGGATTATGGTGGTTAGAATGTTTTCTTAGGAATTTCTTCATGAATTTAGAACTGAAAAGGATGAGAAATTTAGTTAACCCCTTTACTTACAGATCAGTCAATGAACATTGAAGATCAGTGAGATTATGAGTTGAACAAGATCAAAGAAGTAGTAGGTTATAGGGTCACAAGTCCTCTGATTCCATAGCTAACACTTTCCATTGTGGCACATTGCCTCCAAGTCTTTTCTGATGCTCAGATTCTGTGATTCCATAATATTCCTGGCACCTGCTCTCCTTCCTTCTTATCTCCCTACTCAGGGACACAACTAGAAGGAAATGTAGCCAATTTAATCCAACTTCATTTTCTCGATGAGGAAATTAAAGTCCAGGAAAATAAAAATGAATCCTTTTGTCATATTTAGATAATAGAGCAATTTAGATTTAGAGGGTCTGGTTCTGATATTTATTATTTGCACGATTCTGGACAAATCCTCCACTTCAGCAGATCTGTAAAATAAAGTTGGACTGGATGATTTTCAGAAGCACATGTACTGTTGCCAATGCCCAAATCTTTCTCTTCATGCTTTGTTATCTCTGTATCTTTGAAGTTATAGACTATCAGAGCAGCTAGGTAGCACAGTGGATAGAGCAACAGCCCTGAAGTCAGGAGGACCTGAGTTCAAATTTGTTCTCAGATACTTCACACTTCCTAGCTGTGTGACCCTGGGCAAGTCACTTGACCCCAATTGCCTCAGCAAAAAAAAAAAAAAGTTACACACTATTTGTTGTTGTAAGATAGTATAAGTGGTAGTGGTTACTTAAGACATTTAAAAAAAGGTATGATTGGCCCATCCAAAGCATCATCCTATCACGCAGTATCTGTTTGGCTAAAATTATTCTGTCTGAAATTTTACTCAGGACAAAATAATTTTATCCAGAAGCTAGACTAAATCAATTCTAAATTGGTGGAGACAATTACTCTTGTCTTTCAGGTGCCCTTTTTCTCTAGCTACCCAAGCTGAATTAAAATGAACCATATACTTGCCAAAAAGTACAAAAAGTATCATCATGCTATTTATTGGACAACTAAAAATGACTTCATCCCTCTTCCTGTTTACAACTTCCCTTACCCAAACCCCTAAAAATGGTCTTTGACCAGTAGACGAGTAAGAACTTCTAAAAGTGATTCCGTATTTGCAAGTTGCATGGCTTCTAAGGTCCCTTCTAGCTATCAAGTTTATGATCCTATTCTTAAAATAGTATGTCTTGCATGGTTTGACTAAGTTGCATACATAAGGCAATGGATCATTTTCTACTTGTGACCCCTTTTGATCAGAGAAACTTTTACACACACCGGATATATTTTATATATATATATATACACATATACACACACATATGTATACATAAAATAGATGTACAAATCAAATATTTATTGTTTATAAACTATAATTTTGTGACCCTCACATTATGAGACCTCACGTAAGGTCTTAAACCGCAGTTTAAGAAGCTGGGATCTAATCAAACGTAGATTATCCATGGAAGCAGATTGAAGTTAACCATGCCTTCTAATTATGAGAAACTCATGCCCTTATCTTTCCACAAATCCTCTGGAAAAGTGAGAACCAAAATTCTCAAGTCTTTGTTATTCCATCATTTTAGTATTCTGATTGCATGTCTCTATTTGAGATTTTCTTGACAAGGATACTGGTTTTCCATTTCCTTCTCCAGCTCATTTTATAGATGAGGAAACTGAGGCAAACAGGATTAAGTAACTTGTCTAGGCTCACACAGCTAGTAAATAAGTGTGTGAGGCTAGATTTGAGCTCAGAGTGAACAGTCTCCCTGACCCAGGCCCAGTACTCTATCCACTTAAGATTCACTCCCTGCAAAGACCTTTATGTGGGTTATATCTACCAATATTCCCAAAATAGAAATTTAAAAATCTTAATATCCCCACTTTGCTACTCCAGATGTACCTATTTATAACAAACAAGACACTATAATTCTTTGACTCTACTATATTTGGTTACATAGTCAATCCTCCAAAGGGAAGGAATAAAACATAGACCCTTTTCAACCTTTCTCTACCTGCACCCAAAGTTTTCTGATGCTTATTTTGAACTTTTGGGAGATACTGATCCCAGATAAGCTTAGCTGATGCTAAAGAGGTTAAGAACAACAATAACAAAAATTATTAGTATGACAGAAAATAGTTTGCATCTGACAAATTTATATTTATTGAGATACAGATCTTGAAAACCCCCAATCTAAGTAGTTATATGACAAATAGTAAAAGATAGGGGAGTGAACTAGTCAAAAGATAGGATAGAGATGACTAATAAAAAAAATAAAAGCTAAAAGAAATTTCATTCACCCAGCACTTAGATGTCCAAATTCTACAGGGCACCCTGCTTTGCCCCAATTTTTAAAAGTCAACCTTTAACGCCATCTAAAAAAGCCTTTTCCTGTCTCATTGCAGCTTGAAGGTGACCTTGGATTCTCTCACATGAAATTCAAATTCTGGCAGGTTCTACAAAGCTATAAATTATTCTAAATAAGAGGTTAAGAAGCAATGATGTGGTGTTGTTTTTTTTTTTTTGTTTGTTTGTTTTTCTATGAGAATCAGTCTTAGTGACTAAAAGGAAGTTTATAATTAAAACAATGGCCCTTGAGTGATAGAACTTTCTGGCCATGAAACAGATAAAAATAGAAAATGTGCAAGAAATTGTTTTAAACATGATCCATGTCCAATAACCAATAAAGCAATAGTAATAGATTCTGCCTCACTAGAGGTCTTTTTAACTTTTTTTTATTTTGCACTTAAACACCCCAAAAAAGCACATTTCCATATACAAAGCAGAACAAAAAAATGATATGAAATAGCAAACCTTTATGGTAAAGTTTGCTTTTTTAAAGTTTATAACATATTTAATACATGCTACTTTCCAAGCTGTCCTGCTTGTCTGTCTCTTTTTGACTTTTTTTTTATTTTAAATATTTCAATATTTTTTTCTCTCTTTTGCAATATTAGTCAGCCTTTTTCCCTCTCCAAATGTCCTTTCTACTAGAGAAAAAAAAAAAAAGGAAAAAAAATACTTGTAATCATACAAATCCATACACGTGCCACATCCAAAAATCTTCATCTTATTTTGTACCTTGAGCCCACCGCTTTAATGTCAGGAAATGGGGACTTGCTTCATTATAAGTCCTGCAAAGTTATAGTTGTCATTGCATTTATCAGAGTTCATGAGTCTTTTGAAATTGTTTTTTGTTCCAAAGTTGTTTTGATATAAATTGTTTTTCTGATTCTACTCAATTCATTACACATTGGTTCATACCAATCTTTTTTTTTTTTTGAAACTGTCTCTTTCATCATTCTTTATAGCACAGTAACCTTCCAATACATTCATGTATCATAGTTTGTTCATCCCAAATGATTTTTACAACAAAGAGTTACTATATAAAAAAAGTTACTTGATTTCTTTGGGGGTAAAGGCCTAGTAGTGATATTGCAGGGTCAAAATGAATACACAAATTAATGATTTAGGGGATATAATAGATCTTCAAACAAAGGCTGGGACTAAATTGTAGAGGAAATTCTTTGAGTCCAAGTTGGATTGGATTGCTTCTAAGGTTCCTTCCAAATGAGATTCTGTGAGCTAACACTACTGCAGAAAGTGAACTATAATGATACTAATATTCTCATTGTAAATAAAACTACAGAGAAGGAATAAACTTAAGCTAAGTAGAATAACTCAAGTACTAATAAAAATAAATAATGGAGTTAATATTATCATGTGTGCCCAAAGTCAACAAGAAACATTATTTCATGGAATACTTGATTATTTCACTTTGCAAGGCAAAAACAAGCAGCAAAAATAAAATCAAACTACCATGAGAATAAATGTAATTTATGTACCAACATTCATTACAACCAGCAGCTGAAGTAGAGAAATTCTATGAATTTGACAAGATTTTCCAAAATATGTAAAATTATACTTTAATACTTTCCCATCTCAAAGTGAAACCACATATAAGGGAAAATATTAAAAACTACATTGGGAATTATGACTCAGGATGAGGAAATTAATAAAGATGCCAAAGGCTTGATTCGGCTGCCTTGTGTCTTTCTTCAAAGACAGGCTATTGTGGAAATGCCAAAGTAAATCTAATTTTTATGTTACTTTAACATTTGATGTCCAAGATAAATAAGGATGCCCTTGATGAACCTATTAACACCTGGCTCACATAAACTATATCCTTAAAGCTTCTAAGAACTGGCAAATGCAATTATTTAGATGATACTTAGGGTACCTGAAAGACTATAGAAAATTGAAAAGGGGCTATAGGACTAGAGAAAAACAAATTAACTACTGTTAAGTTTTTCATAAGAGAGGAGGAAAACAACATGCTATTGGACATAAGTTTGGCTCAAGACTCCTGGAGAAAATTCTAAAGTGGATTATGAAAGAGATGGTGACTAGACAAATAATTTCCAACATAACTTCATAAAAAACAGCTTATGTTTGTGATGGAAAGTGCCATCCACATGCAGAGAGAGAACTATGGAGACTGAGTGTGGCTCAAAGAATAGTATTTTCACCTTTTGTTTTTTTTATTGGGATTTTTTTTCCCATTTGATCTGATTTTTCTACCCAGCATGATGAATATGGAAATGTCTAGAAGAATTACACATTTAAATGAAATATTATTTAAAAATTAAAATAGGTCATCTTATGCTAAATTATTTCCTTTTGGGGGGGACTTTTTTTAAACTTTCAAATCATGGAAATGCCGCAGACAATTTACCAAAGCTTTTAATAAATCATTTGATAAAGTACTGCATTCTAGTCTTTTGGAAAAGAGAGATATGGTTAAGATTGGGGGAGGGAGGGAGAAGGAAAATAAAATGAGAAGAATTCACAACTGATTTGGTGCCTGGATTCAAATATTTATTAATATACAATTAGGTCTCCACTTAGGTGAAGTGTCCCAGACATCTTTGACCTTGTATTTAATATTTGTATCAAGGAATAAAGAAATAAATGGCACCATTATTCAGCTTACATGACACAAAGCTGGATAGGACAGGTAATATAATGATCAATTAAACGATTAAAAAAGATCCTGGCAGATGTTGTTGGCACTGAATTGAATCTAAGAAGATGAAAATTCAATGGGACTAATTATAAATTATTACATTTGGGCTTTTTTTTTTTTAAAACAGTACTACAAGATGGGGGCAGCATAAATTAGCAGTTTGTCTGAAAAAGGTTCTAGAAGTTTTAGTGGATAAGTTCAGTGAGTCAGTGATGTGAGGAGGCAACTAAAATACAAAAGCCTAGACAAGAAAAGACTTAGGGGTGCATGAAAAGTTTCTTTAAGTATCTAAAGGGCTGATACATGGAAGAGAGATTAAGTCTGTTTCACCCAGAAAGCACAATGAGAAGCAAGAGGTGGAAGTTTCAAATTTAGGCTTAAAGTCAGGAAATTTTTCCTAACAATGAGAGCTATTCAAAAGATGCCTTAGAAATCCTGGGTTCTGCAAATGGAAGTTTTCAAGTAGAAGATGGATAACTTGTTACGTAGATCATAACAGATATTCTTTTCAGTTGTAAATTGAACTTGATTCTCACTTTCTTTCCAACCTTAAAGTTCTTTGACTTTTTTTCAGGAAAAAAAAAATACTGGTATAGATCAATTATACAGGCATATCATCACCTGAACAAAGCAAGGGTTAAATCAAACACCAAACTGGAAAAAAGGATAAAGATAAAGGATTCAAAAAAAAAAAAAAAAAAAAAAACAAAGGCTGATGAAACAGGGAAAATGACAATAAGAAAAACTATCACAATTTTTCCCAATGCAAAATAACTATCAAAAGGAGATCAAAAGAGCCCATAAACCCCTTTGGCCATGTACAATCTCATCAACAGAAAATTTGGCAGCTCAGGGTCATCTGCATCCAAAAAGAGAACTATGAGAGAACAAATTTACCTACAAAATATTAAGAAAAAGAGAACAAAAGACCACAAAGCAATAAATCACCTCACAAAATAGTTATGTCAATAAAGAAGGTTCCCATAGTACATTAGCCATTAATCATTCTAAAAACATTTATAGATAAAATCTTAAAGAAAACAACAATCAAATACAAAATAGAAGAGACATACTGGCATTTTTAATCAACTATCTTCATCTGGGACAAAAGAACCATCAGGTCTGAACTGTAACTGAAACATGTGAGCACCAGATATAATTGAGAAAATCAAAATTACAATACTGCCATTTTGAATGTACGTGGCAAAAAACATACAGAAGAGACAAAATTTTAAAAATATTCTAGGAATAATCTTCAGAATTTCAGAGATTATCAAAAAATAAAGAAATCATAGATTATGCTTTTAGCAAAAACAAAAAAATCAGTGAACAAACCCACATTGACTCTTCTGTCCAAACAAAACTGATACAGTATATACCAACAGCACCTTTGCTGAAAACATAAGACAAGGAATATGTAAGCTTGTTTTATAGGTCACTTCAATAAAGCCTCCTCAATGCAATGCATGGTAAGCGACAGATAATGGGCTAAGCACATATCCAGAGGAAAAGTATATAAAAACATCTTGTCCAGATCATGTCATCTGGCTGCACTGATGGCCTATAAGGCAGGTTATGCAGATCTCAGGTTAGAGCAGGGTAGGAAGAAATTAGACAAGTTTATTTGGACACTTTTTGGTGCCTTTCAACAAACCCAAACTATTCGTTGCTGTGAAAGCCTATTTCTGACATCAGCATTATAAACATAGAAGGACATATCTATAAAGAATCAAGATTACAAGTAATCCAAAATAAATGACAAGAGAAATTGTGGATATAACAGACAGACCAAATGCAATTTTTTAAATGCTGTGTCAAAGAAAACTTTTAGAATATTTTTTGACTGGAAAAGGAGAAAGGGAAGTTTTCAGATGCTGGTTGAAAGGTCAATGGGATGATTATGAGGGTAGAATCTATAAACAAAAAAAATTAATTCTGGACTCCAAATGGATTTGTGTAATAGAAGCAAAAATATATGTTTTTCTCAGGTTCATTTGGTAATTAGCAATCTAAAGACTACAGAGGTGGCAAGGACACAGATACAGCCATGTCCATTTGCCAAATTATAATAAACATCATAAAAGCTCCAAGATACCTTAGAAAATGTATGAAATGATTTCAAAGTGACCCAATTAACCAGGGAATATTTGCTGTTGTATAGTTCCTATCTCATTCCAATGGTAGTACCTAATTCCCTCAAAGGACCAGCTCTGGCTAAGAGAATCCTAGAGTACATTGTCCTTCATCTTCTAACTGCACTCTAGAGCCTTGGTCTTAAGTAATAAGGAAATTGTAAAAAAATAAAATAAAATAAATAAAAATACAGCATTACCATAATAATCAGGCTTACCCAACTAGAAGTATTTTGGAAGCCAATCTGGTAAGGTAGCTCCGAAGCCATGTTAGGGATGTCTAGGGCCTCCAACATATTTAGTCATACTCCCCTAATTTGGACCTCAAGAAAGATCTGCCCACCCATTTAAATTTTTCATTCTCTTGACTTACTCTTTACTAAATAATCCATCTGCACCACAATGCATTCTATTGAGCTCTTTTCACTGAGTGTACATCTACCTCCAATTTTCCACAATGTGAAATCTGTCCATAGTTTTAAACACCCAAACTCCTGCTTCCTGTAGTTTGTAGCATCAAAAGATTAGTACTTCCCAGTGGAGAAAAATTAAACTAATTTGTTCATTTATGAAGTTCACCTAGGTTGCATTTAACTAGCCAATCAAAGAAGTTAAATATTTTGAATAATTTTAATAAATTAAGATGCAAATTGTGAGAAAATTAACACCACTTTTCAGAATTTACTTGATTTCTATTTTTAATGGTCTTGTAAATTAAATTTTTTAAGTCATGTAAATGTATTGCATCTCTATGTTAATAAAATTTAATTCATACTACAATTAAAAACTTGGGAAAGTCTTAATTAGGATGAAAACAAAATTCAAATTTATTTTAAATTCCGAAGTAAAACAAAGGACTGACTTAAATGTACAGTACACTTCCTATTCTTCAGAGAAAGGCAAATAGTTTTTGCTAAAGACATTTATAAACATAAGACAATCTAAATATCTTCCAAATTCACAAGCTGTTTACATAGTTAACAGTAGCTTTAGATATGCCTTATAATTTGACTTTGCCTTTTTATTTTAAAAAAAAAGTTTTAAATGAATTTCAAAGTTTATAGTGGAGGTCTGCAAATTAAGTCAGAAATTATCAAGTATTTTCAACTTACACAAATCATAAATCCCTTTTGCTAGAACATTCACCATAAAACATGGAGACAGGGCCATTAAATTCAGGTCTACCTCTACACTTAGTTTTTGGCAGTTCTTAAACATATTTTACTACAGCATAAAAAAAAAAAAAACCCAACAACATTCTATTACTGGAGAATAACAATAGATTCATGACTACATCAGAGCATTTCTTTCTGTCATTTTAACCAATCAGGTACATAAGGCAAGGAAGAAAAACAATCAGATATATGTCTTGCATCAAAAACATGTTCTAGGACCTATTTAAATTAAATTACTTAAAATTCTATTTTAATTTAATTATACTTCCCAGGAAAGATTCATGTACCTGAAAATGGGCTATTTTTAAGGGAGAAAAAAAAATCAACAAAATTTTAACTAGAGATCAATACATCAATTGAATGTGATTTTAAAAATTATTTTTGGATTTGTATTAGCTGAAATCTTTAAAAATCACTACACATTATTTATGTCTACCAAATCTGAACTACCCAACTCCTATAATCCAACTTTTTTTCTACTGCTTATAAATTTCTGAGTGAGGAAAAGCAGAGACTGTACTTATTATTTTACAGTAAAAGAAAAGGTTGATTGTAAGAAAAAATGTCAAGACACAAATAACATGTACTAAAAAAATGAAAATATAAGAACTTCTGTACTTTAGTATATATGCACAATTCCCACAAACTATCCATGTTTCAACCTAAGTAACAAGAAGTTTATTTAAACATGTTTTATTTTTGAAAAATGCTACTTTTCCTGAATAAACACTGAGATTTTTTAGGAGGATTTTAAATTTGGCACTGATCACAAAATAATTCAGACACTGGCATTTACAAAGATTTCTATTTTTTCCTGAGCTTATCAACTCAAGTTGTCTGACTGATGGGATATTTCTACACCTAAAAAAAAAACACTATAATTTCAAAACCTAACTCCCTTTTCCATTTCAGATCGATCAAGATGGTGCATAGGGTAGTTGCTAAGTTTAAAACTATATAGTTAAGATAAACCATCTGATGAACTTAAAAAAAAAAAAAAGACTTTTAAAAATTTAGAACACTACCTCTGAAAGATGCCTCTTAGGTAGATTCATGGTACCTCTAAGGTTATAATGAAGATAGAAATTATGATGTTGAAATCATAAAAATGAATTTTAGTAGTAGCACTTGGTGCCCATCTACCTACAGAAACCTCAGATAAATTGCAAAAATCCTTGACTGACCTGCAGACAAGATAAAACATAAAATTCACTAAAACATGACAATATTGGTAGATAACTGATATATTTCTTATTCACCAACACAATCTACCAAACAGAAGGAACATTCAGCAACTATAATACACAAAAAGGCACATAGCAATTAATCAAGAAAAGATCATTTTTAAAAGGACACTATCAAAGAGCTTATATACAAAATGTGACTTCTATTGAAAGTGAAGTACCAATAATTTGGTAGCAGAAATGCACATTTTTATAACTAGTTTATACTAAGCAGTATAATTTTGTAGTTTTCAGCAATAATCCTGTGAAAACCAAAGATGCTTGTTTATTTCTCAGTCCTTTACTAGCAATTTTTAAATAATCAGTTTACTATAATCCTATTAAGCAGTCACATTATGGTGATATTTGTCCTTCTTTGCCAGATTGACAAGGAATATAATGTACTAAAGTTTATGATCTATCTTTGTTTTGGGTTAGACTTGTTGTTTCAGGTGAAATATCTTATGGGGATTATGAGGATCTCCTAGTGAGAAAATTCCCTCTACTAACAGAGATCCACAAGTGTTCTGCAAATTATAGTCCTGAAAAATTGCTTGGGATAAAAGGGGTTAAGTGATTTGTCCAAGTCACATGTCAGTATGTGTCAGTGGCAGGATTTCAGCTCAACCTTCCTGGCTCAGAGATAGCTTTCTATCTGCAACTAAGACAGAAAGCAATGACGAAAACCAATTTTAAAATTTAAAATTTTAATTTAAAAATTTTAAAAATCACTCAGGGGCAGCTAGGTGGCACAGTAGATAGAGCACCAGCCCTGAAGTCAGGAGAATCTGAGCTCAAATCTGACCTCAGACACTTAACACTTCCTAGCTGTGTGACCTGGGCAAGTCACTTAAAACCCAATTGCCTCAGCACCAAAAAAAAAAAAAAAAAACCCAAAACAAAACAAACAAAAAAAAAAACCTCAGGCTTATTCTAAAATCTTTTTTTTTTTGATACTTCAATTTAACCCAGAACTAAACCTCTTATTAACTTCCAAATTTACAACTTTAATTTTAATGGTTACCATCCTTACTAAATTGGTCACCATCCTTACTAAATTGGTCAAAAACCCCATCAATTTAAACCCTAATTTTATTCTATTAAAGATGCAGAAAATAACTTCAATTGTGATTTTAAATAGTAAAAGGCATTTTTTTTTTCATCTGGAATACAAAAAATAAACTTGCAAACTAGCATTTGATAGTGTCCATTTAAGAGATATTTAAATGACTTGAATTAAACACTAATCATTTTCACCTGATATATTTTGTAGATTATGTTAGCATATGCATGAGTATAATACTCAAAGTATCTTCTGCTCTTATTTTCATAGAAAAAACACACACCCACACTCACAAATATACTTCATACTAATCCTCACTATTGGTACCAAACATTAAAAAAAAAAAAAAAAAAAAAAAAAAAAACCACAACAGTAAACTAGGACTTCAACTGTGCTTCTTTGGACAAGTCCTTATTCAAATAATGTAGACTTTAAGTTCTCTTCATCCTATTTAATATCTACTACCATCTTTGGTGTTTTAAAGTCAGAATCAACTAGGTTGACAAATTTTTCCATATGATAAAATAATCAACTTACAGTGCTAATTAAGTGCTAATTTTTCTTAGATGGATAAATGAATGAATTTAAAAGCTAAGCTATGTTTCTGTAATACAAATTTCTGAAGGAAGTTAAACAGTTGCAGGAATCAAAAATGTTGTCATGGTTATAGTAATATTATATTTAATGTAGCATCTCTCCCAAAAGCCTCTAAATATCTGAAACAGTAAAACAGCCAATAAATGCCAACTTCATTGCATTTCTTCTGGGCTATGAGATTTTAGTGAGTTTGTTCAGTTTCCCCAAATCTGTAAGGCTTTCAGTAATTTCTGGATTCCTTCGAACTCTAGGGAACATGAGGCAAGCAAACAACAAAATAAACATCTTTGCATGGTACAGTGGAAAAAGGACCGACCAGAAAAGGCATTAGAATACTTTAGTTCTCATTCAGTCATTTGACAGAGACTTTGGGACAATCAGTTTACCTCTCATCGCCAATTTGTTTACCCTAAGTAAAATAAAAGGAAGGGGTGTACATAAGTACCCTGAATATATTAGGGCTTTGGTGAGAAATAAATAATATAGTGAGATTACTAAATGAGATAATTTGACCTTATTAATTGTAAAGCACTGTGCAAATGAAAGGTATTTTCACAAAATTGTAAAGATATGTACTTCAATTTGCATCACACATGCATTGCAAAACAAGTTGTAAGTAAATAAAATTATTGTAAACCAAATAATATTTTTAAAACATTTGGGGAAGTCATTATTTAAAATAAACCTAGTTGCAAAAATTTTAAAGAAGCAAAAAAGTCCTTTTTAAAATCACCTTTTTAAAACTTCAAATGTCTATAGATTAAGGACAAATCTATAGATGTGATTTGTTTCTGTGATAATATTTTAGTTAAAAATCAACCAATATGTATGCTATATTGAGTCAAATTTTTAATATTGTTTAAATCACAAAATCACATATTGTTTAAGCTTAAAGGGACCTTTTAGACTATCTACCCAAATCCCTTACTTTTTAATTAAAAACGCATTTAGAATTTAATTTCACACTGAAACTACCTCTACCCAATTCCCAAATACAAATTTGTTCCCATAGTCAGAAGAAAGGCTTTTAAAAATAGAATTAAAATAGTCTAATGTAATTATCACTAAACACTGTTGAATGAAAAATTGGGGGTAGAGGCAAGAGAGGGACATATATGCAGCATTTTAGTTTTCTGCTTTAATTCTCTCTTGTTTTTTTCTGAATCTTAAGTAGGCACATCTATTTATGAGCACTCTGGTAAAATATCTCAGGTTTTCTAGTACTTCACTAAAGAATATTCTTGGAACTTTCACTGTGATAAGATCTGGCAGTTTGTTACCAAGTCATTACTACCATAATGATGAGCAAAGATTTTAAACTACTGAAATTTTTAAAAGTATCCTCCAATACTTTACTTATACACTCAATCTCCAGCTGTGGCCCATATCACTTGTCACTATATGACTAATTCATCATCCTTTTTCTGTTCATCTATCTCCATTACGCCATTTTTTCAAAAATTCTTCATTGATAACTGATGCAACCTACTCATGCCTACCACAGTTAGATACATTTTACTTATTCATTAAAGAATTTTCTCCAAGGAGACTTACTAGGCAACTTTTTTTTAACAACTCAAGTTTCTATACCTACTTGAAAGTAACAACACTATTATTTTTAAAACATTCTATAATTCAAGCTTTACCAATTTATCTTGGGCCCTACCCCACCAATTATTTTGAAATAATAAACCATTTTAAGCAAAATTTTTACTGCAACTGATATTCTTCCCTTATTTCTCAATGATAAAAATGACAATAATGGATACTAAGCATAAAGGAATCAAAATTGAAATCTGGTGATTTTTTAAAAATATAAATTATGATGTACAAGTAATATTTCTTTTTGCCTTTAATAAGGGGAAAATAACAATCATTTAGACTTGGTCACAAATTTTAGAATTTGTCTTAGTTCTTTTTCTTTTTGGTTACATGTGAAAAAAAAATATTACTTTAGTTTTTTGGAGCCTCAATTATCCAAGATAAGTAGAATCACAGGATCATATGATTTAATATGGAAGAGACCTTAAAGATCATCTAGCTAATCCTAATACTTACCCTGTTCCTCTATCCCCACCCCAATACTCACAATTTTGCAGATCAGGAAACTGAGGGCCTAATTTAACTAAGATCAGACAGATAGTAAGCAAAGTCAGAATTTGAATTCAGGCTTTAACTGACTATCCAATGTTCTTTCCATTATACCATGGTGTTTCTCCAAAGGTATCTTGGCTACTCCTAATTAAAGAAATTTCAGTATCCAACCCTTTGGGGAATTGAGGACACAAGCCAGAAGCTAATTTTAACAAATAAGGCATTCCATGGTAAAATCTAAAAAATAAGCCTCAAAGAAAAACTCTAGATAAAAAATGTTTTTATACTTCTTCATCTTGGATAACTGAGGTATAATGCTTCTATTTCCACACAATATTTTACTGCCTGACCCTATAGTACTAGTCTACTCTTTTTTACTTTAAGACTGTCAAAAAGTTCAATGAGAAATACTTGCTGGAAATTATAAAAAATATTAAAACTAAAACAAGTTAAGTATTTATTTAATATAAATTTAGGGCATGATTCTAATAAGAAAAACATGCATTTAGAACAAGGTCATATGAAATTTCAGGCTGGGACAAAAAAAAAAGCTGACAGCTATCAGTACATTCATTTATAGTTCCTTTAAAGGCTTGTTAAAATGGGAGAAAAAATTTTAACTTGGGGGCTGAAGAAGGAAAATGAAGAGGGAAGTAAGGAAGAATGAGATGAAAATGAAGAACGAATGAGGACAAAAATATATCTAAAAACTCCTATATGTAATCTCTAAAAAACTATAGCTAAGAAACTATTAAAAATTAAATCTAAAATATTTTAAAATTATAAGATATACACTTTAAATATTATGCATCAAAATATGTCCACATAATGTTTTCTTTGATCTTAAACTATACAGAGAATCTTGGAGGTAAGAGAAAATGCAAACCATAGTAGCCCTATTAATTTAATAGCTATCAGCTACTGCTTGCAATCAGCATTTAGCCATTAAAATATTGTGGAATGTTTAGGTCTCATCATGAGTGCCTCTCATTATTAGCAATATTTTGTACAGTTGTTGTGTTATCAAGACCAAGTAATGTTCCAAGGTAAGACTGATCTCTAGGATCAAGCATTTGTTCTGGTCGAACTGGATGAACTATATTTGTAGGCTGAGGAGTAAGAGTATATTTTTCCAGAAATGCCAAATCTGTTGCTCGTGGATAATCAGTCGGTTGTGTCTGTGTAGAAAGGATGCCCTGAGAGGGAGGTGGAAGTGCAGTGGTATGGTGCACCATATCATTCTGAGTTTCTGGCATCTGGACTGGAACCAATGTTACTGGAACACAGACTTCATTAGGAACATTTGGTAATATTGTTTTGGATTCTGATTGATATTTAGGTTGGTCCATATATTGTTTAGTTTCTGTTTGGTAACCTTTCCCATCAGAAGCATACTCTATTGGTAAGGATACAAGTTTCTCCTCAGAAGTAGTTAGTGGTTCATCTGGAGATTTTATTCCATGTACATGGTCAATATGGTACTTCAGCTTGTCCTTCCGCTTAAATGTGGCATTACAATGCTGACAGTTGAAGGGTCGAGCATCAGAATGAATAACCATGTGTTTTGTTAAAGTTTTCTTAATTCTAAAAGACTGATTGCAAATCTGACATTTGTAAGGCTTTTCACCTATGGAGATAGATAAGAAAAAAAGATAATATTAAATGTAAAATATAAATTTGCAAACTGTATACCAAATGAGTTTGTACTCTTATTAGTAAATTATTTTCAAGTTTTTTATGGCAGCTAATTGTCAATACAAATTGATATGCTTTTTCTTGAATATTTATTTTCTCTTTGAATCTGTAGGTCAAGAGGCCCTTTCAACAATAACACTGAATTATTACCAACCCAAACCCAAAGAATATGTTAAGCAGGAAGAATAGCTAAGACTGCTTCTTTTGATCTAAATGATATTTCCATTTATTTTGGAATCAGGTTCTTTTACTATTGCTTCATTATTTCATTTAAAGTGTCATGAGCTGCTTAACGATTGGATATATACATAACTAAATAAGAATAAAAAAATTATTTCCCCAAGTGTTTTTTGCATTATTTGCTATGTGGGATTAGCTGTGGCAAACTGTTCAAAATGAAGGTATTTCCACAAAGGACATTCTATAGCACTGTGAAAGGAAGATCTTCTGTATAAATGGTGTCAAACTCAAACAGAAATGAACCCTTTAGGAAAACCACTTATTAACATTATCTATGCTTTGTAATTATTTTTCTTTATTCAGTTAAATATTTCCCAATTATATTTTAACTAGTTAGACAACACAATCCTCCCAACTCTTAAAATGTATTAAATTTTATAAACATAAAATCAAATATGTTTACCTGATTTATGTCTTATACCAGTGATGTCAAACTCAAGTGAAAAGGGAATGGGAGGGACTAAAATTACATTAAAGATCTCTGTGGCCAAAACATTAACAATATCTCTTTTTTGTCAAATTTCTATTTATTTTGTGAAATATTTCCCAGTGTCCTGCCCTGGAGTCAGGAAGACCATAACTTCAAATCTGCACTCAGATACTTGGCACTTACTAGCTGTGTGAATCTGGATAAATCACTTAACCTCAACAGTCTCGCAAAAAAACCAAATCAAAACAAAACAATAAACAACCACCCAAATATTTCCCAATAGCATTTTAATCTAGCTCATCCCACACCTGATAGTATTGCAGGTATTATCAGGACAAGTGTTTAATATCTCTGTCCTATACAGATTCACTTAATTATCGTGTTTCAAACTGGTATTCAGTTGTTTTATGTTCTTAGTTTTTTATGTATTAACCTTAATAAATATTAAAATAGCTTGTTACTGGTTTCTATATAATAATTTTTATTATTTTAAATTATCCCAGATTAAACACCTGTGTTCTATAGCCTTTTATCCCCAGTACTTAGCACAGTGTTTTGCACAATTACATGCCTAATAAATGCTTTCTTCTTTCCTTTTTTCATTCATTTTATATGGCCTCTCACATGAACTCTCCCTAATTTTTTTTTACACATACCAAATGATGGTCCTCAAGAAAGAACCTCTGTGAGTCGAGCTGCCCTACTAGGGACCCAACCAGAACTGGTCAAATGGGAAACATTTCCTTCCTTCCTTCTCTCTACATAAGGTATTATACCTGTGGATATTCTTAAAAATTTTTATTGATTGCTGAAAACCTCCAAAGGTATCAGGCTTATTGGCTAGATTTGTCTTAAACCCAAATCATTCTGACTCTTATGGTTCCAATGAAAGGTTCCAGGTTAAGCCCCAACTGAATATTGTTTGGGTCCTGATTGATTCAGATTGAATGTCATTTCTCTTTGGGCCAGAAACCCTGAGGGTCTTCCCCTCCCAGACTTATTTATTTACTTATTTGTCACTAGGTCAAAGAGCTTTTTAATTACTAAATGGGTATAATCTCAGTCAAACTTATCTGTTAAAGACCTTAGCTTAAAAAGGCCAAGGTCTTCCACTGCATCCAGGTCTATTTCCAGTTGTCCTCATCTATTATCTAGCCACTGGACAAGGATGGCTCTGGAGAAGATGAAGCAAGAAACCTTGCACAGCCCTCCCTCACTTAAATCTAATTCATTTACATGGCATGGCATGAATTTCCTGATGTCGCAGTCCTCTTCAAGAACAAAGGACAAACAACAGCAACAGCAACAATATATGTCATACAAGAGTCCACAAATGGACAAAGTACTCACTACCTCGACCTGGTTAGTGTTGAGCATAGTAACAATTGTCACATTTTGTTAATAGCTCTATTTCAACATAGCAATATTATTAGATCTGTCTTTTAAAAAAACTAAGGTCCATTACATTAGTATCACTTTTCTACTGTATGCCCAATTTATATGAAATCCCTACATTTCTCCCCAAAATTTAGCAATGGAATTGATGTTATTATTGTTTAGTTATTTCAGTCACGTCAATTTTCTCATGAGTCCATCTGGGGTTTTCTTGGCAAAGATTGGAGTGCTTTGCTATTTCCTTCTCCAGCTCATTTATAGATGTGGAAACTGAGGCAAACAGAGATAAGTGACTTCCTTGGGGTCACACAGCTGATAAATATCTAAGGTCACACTGGAACTTAGGTCTTCCTGACTCCAGGGCTAGTGTTCTTACCGACTGAGTCACATAGCTATTGACAGTAATGGTATAGCTAAGAACAAAACACAGATGTAAAAAAAAAAAAGTATAAATACTTAATAAGAAGTGTGTAAAATTTAGCAAAAGTCACATGTAAAAGTAAAGATGAACTAAAAAAATACAGCATAAAAACAGTATAAAATACTTCAGGAAATTGGGAACAGAAAAATAGGAAGCCATTTTTGAAAACTGAAATAATTATTCTGCCAGAAATACCAGCAAAAGTCATGATTGGTCGACAATATTGCAAAGTACAACAACAAAGCAGGCTACATGCAAAGCCATAAAACTTGCTTTGCATTCCTACTTAAAAATTATATAGTAAAACAGCAAACAGCTAAAGCCAGAGATCTAAAGAATGGCCTTTAAAAAATGTTTTTAAAAAATCAGAAGATTACTTTGAAAAAATAAAGGAAAGTAGCAACTGACAAAGAAATGCAAATTGGAAAGAGAATAAACTCATAATCAATTTTCTCTCTACAAATGCTTTTTATAATACCACTGTGAAAAATTGAAGATACACAACAAAAAAAAAAAAAAAAAAGAAAGAAAGAAAAAGACCAAAACATAGGTTGCTCAAGCTAATAACATTAATATAAAGACCAAAACCTGAGTAGAGTAGGAATTATAACTGAGGAAAAGATGGTTTACATAATCAGACTTCATTCTTGATTAACCATTAAAATACATATAACCTACCCATTAAGTTTTACCTGAATGTGTCCTAAAATGCATTTCCAGACTTGATTTGCCTTTAAAAATTTTCTTACAAACATCACACTGGTGAAATGTTGCTTTATATCTAAGAAATAGGGGAGGGAAAAGGTTAAATTAAATTTCTTTCCCAATAAGAGCTTAATAGATTCATGTTAATAATTTCGATATTTTTGATTTCTAAATGCTATGTCATTAAAAATATATATAGGATATAGAGGAAGATAAATCCCTTTAGACTAGATCTTCATATTTTAGGGATGTCCTATTAGGAAATGCGTATCAAGGATTGACAATCATCGAAAAATTTAAATTTAGGGTCTAAATACAAAGCTACTGAAGAGTTACAAAAATGAAGAAAAAATAGTTTTTTCCCTCAAGCACTGACACTCTTCAAAGTCATGTACCCACCATGAATTAACTGTTAACTAAAATCTATTTTTAAAAAAACTCTCCAATTGGTTTGCTCTTTTCTATCTGTTTCCATGGCCGAAACCAAAAATTGAAGTCTTCTGGCCCATATAAATTCAGATCTTCTTCCTCCCATTTTTTAAACTTTTGCTCTAATTATCCTATACAGAATAACATCCTCTATTTCCTTCTAACCCAATAATTATGCTTTATATAAAAACCCACAGCCTATACCTTTAAAAGCCTTTCTTCAATATTTCCTAAGAGATGTATATAAACAGTATGCTTCTTAAAAATATTTATATTTATATGGATAGACTAGGTGCTCCAAAGTCCTACTGCAATTTTACAATTATCAAAGCTGAAAATTGAACTAAGGTTTTTGGGATACCCTATATTTGTGTTTTATATTTATATTGATTACACTGTGTAACATTTGAGAAAATACATGATACACATACTTTATAATGCATCCTCCCCAAAACAAAGAGTCAAAAATTTTATCAGAACTCAAAATCTGTTCTTGGACTTCTGTAAAATATGGATTATATCATAAAGTCAGTATTCAATCATATTACAGTCCTCTCAAAAATAACTGTGTGGAAGATAATCGCTAGATAACAAAAACACAAAGACAAAAAAGAATCCTTTCCTCAAGGAGCTTACAATAATCTCCTGCAGAATGACATCATATACACAACCCTGACAATTGCAATGCATTTATAAAGTCTGCAAATTAGCACATATACACAAATGTATGCTTACATCTAGATATAGATAAATACATTCATGAAATCTTTTGCTCCTTACAATAATCCTGAAAAGTAGTTACAAATATATAAGGAAATAGAGGGTCAGAAAAATTAAGTGTCTCACTGACTTATTTTCCCCCCTGAGGCAATTGGGGTTAAGTGACTTGCCCAGGGTCATACAGCTGGGATACATTAAGTTTCTGAGGATGCATTTGAACTCAGGTTCTCCTGACTTCAGGGCCAGTGCTCTATCCACTGCACTATCTAACTACCCCCACCCTGAGTGACTATTGACAAGTATCAGAGGTAGGATATGAAGCCAGGCTTTCTGAAGAACAATTTCAATAATTTGTTTCTTATACTACGGGATGTCAGGGAGAAGATGCTCATTAACCATTTCATGATCATAGGATCCAGAGTTCAAAAAAAAGGGCTGGGCAGAAAGACATGGTGATTGCTTGCAGAGGAATGATCTGGTAGTAAATGACATAACCAAAAGAAAGAGTACAAATGAGAGCACAAAACAGAGCCTTAGAGAATACCCATTCTTAACAAAGGACAATTAAAACTAAAATAATCAACTATCAGTAGTATTTCTGAAATACTATGAAAAAATGCAATTTTTAAAAAATACCCAGGTGGATAGTGAATAAAGCACTGAACTTAAACAGTGAGAAAGACTTGGACTCAAATTTTGCCTCAGACACTCACAGTGTGACAAGTCATTTCCTTATTTGTAAGATGATAAAAAACATCTACTTAAGAGTTGTGAGAATTAAATGAGATCATACATGTAAAACACTTTGCAAACCTTAAAATGCTATGTAAGTATTTAAATAAAACAAGCAGAAAAGTGACAAACTTTACTTTTATTCCTTTTTCTCTCCTACCCATTTTTTAAAAATAGGTTCAATAAAACTGGCCTATTTTCCAACTCATAAATAAGTCCTACAATTTGTGTGTCCTCAATGATACTGCTCACACCACTCTGCCTGAGATGTCCTCACCCTCAACTCCATTTGCTATAATTTATTATATGTTTCATCACATATTAAAAACCCAAATCACAACACAATTCTTTAATTGTTCTCTGTCTTTCTTTTAATTTCCTTTGGTTTTAAAAATTTTGTTTAATCTTTTATATTTAAGCTCTTCTACTAAGACTGTAAATTTTTGAATGTATCCTATTGATCTGCATTATTTTCCTTAAAGCACTTATTGTATTTTGTACACAGAAAATACATTGCTTATTTTAAATTTATTGCTACTAAAGTTTTATGAACAATTTAATTTAATAAATATTTATTAGAACGTGCAAGGCATTGTGCCAGGTTCTAGGGATATAAAGATGAGAAGCAAAACATGCCCTTAAAGGACTTGCAATCTAACAGGGTGGTTGAAGTACACACAAATAACTATAATATTCAAATAATTAATACATAAGGGAGATTCAGCTAGCAAAAGAGATATGAGGAAAAAATGGATCACTTTTAGCTAGGGGGCAGTAAGGGAGAGAAAAAAGTAGGACAGTGCTATGACAGAGGAGTCACATGATTTAGGTTTTTAAGAAAAAGATATTTCAGCTAGATAACTAGTCATTGAATAACCAAAATTAAATGACTTACCTAATGTGATCACTGTGAAAAGCTGAAGATTTTTACTTACTTTTGCCACACTTTCTCACCAAGGTGAACACTTTTATAATGAACAGTAAGGTGATCCCTGCGGCCAAAACATTTTCCACATTCTTCACACTGGTGAGCTTTTTCACCTTGAAATAATGAGTCAGAGAAAATCATAATTAGAATGCAGTAAACATTTCAGTTCTTTCAGAAAGTTTTTTTAATCACAATGTTGATGAGAAAGATGACAGGAATTAAATAAAGCATCAGAATTTCAACCACCTTTTATTCTGGGATATATTCCCTTCTATTCCTCACTCACAACTTCTTTCTTCAAGAATTTATGCTTATTTTCCTGGTTATGAATCTTCTCCCCACTTGGAGAAGAAGGTGCAGCCTCTTGTTGGAGACTCCAAATATCACCTTTTAAAGTAATGGAGCAAGATAACTGAGATTACTTCAAAACTCAGTTTTCCACCCCCATGGATTATTTTTTCAAGCTATCAAGAACCACAAGATGTAAATTAACACCATGGAAAAAAAATTATAGTATTTAAAATGGGGACCTGAACATTTTCAGATCTTTGTATTCTAATTTTTAAATGATTTTTCACCCTTGGGGATTTCTTACATTCCCAATGAGCCAAAACACAAATAGAAATTAAACTCTAGATATCTTTTCCTTCTTGATACTTTTAAGGCATAATGGTTTTCAAAATTCATGCCTGACCCAAATGCACAAGATAGTATTAAGAATTTAGAAAATCAAATCCTAGAGCGGCCACTATAAATGCATGAAGAAATCACCAATTCTTTAGCATCTCTGATAAGTGGCGATAATAACAATAGCAACCTACCTCATGGAAATGTTCTGAGGAATAACTATTGATTATAGCATATTTGACATGTATATTATGTTTATAATAGTAATAATCACCTGTTCTACTGTGCTCATAGTTCGCTCTCTCCCATTACTGTACACACAGAGTTGGCTCTCTTAGCACTTCCTGAACATCAATCTGAGAGGAAAATACGAGAGAAATCCCCAGAGTTTGAAAATTATAAATACAATGTGAAGATCTGAAATTGATCAGGGTTACTACAAAAGAACCCTTTTTCACAAAGAAGCCTTCCAACACTCACTGTGACATGAAAATCTCAAATACCTTACCCTCCCTTCCCCTTCTCTTCTGGAATTCAATTATCCCTCTAACATAATTAAAGTGCAATATACAATCTTGGCCTTTTCATCTAAGACATCACCAACTGTATTATTCTACTTAAGCCTGTAGAATACATGAAACATCAACTTCTAAAATGTAGATTAAAAAAAATACTAAAACATATTTCAAATATGTAAGAGGTCATATTCAAGACAGCTTCAATTTAAGTTAAAAGATAAGAGTCATCACAAATACATAATTATATTATTGCCCTTCCATATGCTTTATAATTTTAAAAAATGATTATTACAAGATACTGCCTACCTGAATGTATTTTTTTGTGTTTTGTAAGATGGTCATGACGAATAAACGTTTTTCCACATTCATCACATTCATATCTCTTATCATCATGATGGACTCGCAAGTGAAGTCTAAATATAAAGGTGAATATTGAGAGGAATTTATATTGGTGTGAAAGTAAAAAAAACAACCAATAATTTCTGAATAATATAGTTGCCTCTTAAATATACACATCAGCTTTCTATCTGTGACTACCATACAACTGGGTACAAAGTCACTCACTTTTCCTAGAGGTTCCTTCCAATATTTCTACACATTCCCCTACTACTTTTCTTGGGCTACTTCACCCTGTCCAACATTTTTTTTTTAACTGGCTCTTCTTTATCACCAGCTCAAAAATGGTCAGAAGTAAGACTGATTCTCTTAAAGCTTAGAATGAGTAAACATATGAGCTACTTAGTATATTACATGACAAATGGTAAAGTAAAAAATTCTGAGATTATCATTACTTTTGTATAATACATAAAATTATCACTTTCCTTCCCTTTAAAACCAATTGTAGGTTTTACTGTATTTATGGGGTTTTACTTAAATAAATTTCAATGGATATTTTCTATTACTTATATCATAAAAACCCATGTACCTCTCTCTCTCTCTCCCCAAATATGTCTTACATGAGTATTTATATGCACTTCAATTCAATTAAGTTCTAATAATGTGAAAATATCTCACAAATTACATTTATTTAAGGGCAGCTACAATATCAACAATTGCAAAGTTATGAAACTGAAGGCTGATCAATTTTCATAAGCTCATCTATACATCTAGGACACATATCCTACAAAATGCTCAAGAAATGGTTTCTGCTGAAGTTAATATTAAAATTACACACACACACATATAATAAAAAATACACACAAATACACACATAGACTGGTGACAATTTCATTTTATATTATACATTAAAAGTTGTATGTACCTGTATGAACTCCCATGGCGAAAACTCTGCCCACAAATACTACACAGATGAGGTTTTTCTCCACTATGAATCCTCAGATGTTCTTTTAAAGTAGTTCTGTAACAATGCAACATCATTTAATACCATTTAATAATGTAATTTATAAGAATCTCTGTTTTATAGATTAAGTTTGAAGAAAACAGGATCTTGACATAAACACTTTGGGGTCTGTCATAACAGAAAGCTAAAGAAATCAAATCTATCAATTACTCTATCATAACATTATAAATGTTAAGTTATAGTACATGTAAAGAATCCTTACAAGCATAAATATGTACCAATGAAAGATAAAATAAGACAAGTAATAAAATGACTAAGTAACTCACTTCTGCTTACCACTGCAAATACGAGTTTTGTCATTACCAAAGGCTAATTTATGGATACATTTAGTTGAAGTAACTACTTTTAAGATTTGGAAGATTGCAAATGAAGATGTACCAACAAACGGAAATAGCTGTTTCAGGTCCTACTTGATACATCATTGTGAAGACTTGGTATTAGGTAGGACTCATCCTTCCTTTTTTATTTAAGAAAGGATAAGATAATAAAGAAAAGAGGAAATTCTTCAAATTTAACGCAGGAGCAATGGCAACTAGGTTATTCTACAATTTTATAATATTAGCCCCAAATCTATTTTTATATATTGTGATCTTTTTTTCTTTTTTCCCTTATTTAACAATCCTGTAAGTGTGTACTGGAGTATGCTGATAAATGTTTAACAATTAGCTATAAACACAACATTTTTTTTGCTTAATTTTCATTACTGACATCTGCACCATGACTTTCTTATAGACAATCAACAAAACAATAAATCAAATTCACACTGAAAATGTAACAATATACTCTAAATGCCGCATAAGAAGTTGGCGCTCTGGCATATGAATGCCAGATGAAATTCTCTTAAGTCAAAAATAGCTTTAATATGAATTAATATTAAATTAAATTGTTCTGGGCAGGCTTGAGCCTAAAACCTGCAAAATATATTTAAGTATTATTATGTTTTCTTCCACATAAAACAACAAGCATTTAATAAGCATTTTGATCAAGCACAAGAAAATCATCATCTGTTATGAACAGTCAACGAGTGATTTCTTCCAGCCAAAAGCAACTCATGAAAACCATCCAAGACATACACCCTGATGGAGTCTAAATTAATACCAACAAAATATCAGATTCTTGAAGTACTAAACTGCAGCAATTAGTATCAGCTAAAAACTATTCTGTAATTCAATTGCGGAAGGGAAACTTATTCATGTACTTTAGACTTTTATGTGCAAACTAGAAAAGCCAATAGTGAACAAGGAAACAAGAAAAGTTCTGCTCTTTTCCTGTTCTCCTTCCAAAGGCATAGGAAGTGTTAGTCCATACTTGATGAATGATGAAGTTGTAATGATTCCTAGTGAGATGCGGGACAAGGGATGGGTCAGGTGAGTGCTGAGAAAAAATACTTAACAAGAACCAAGATATTTTAGGCCTTTCTGAAATTACACCTTGAATTTCCAGAATTATACTGTACTGATCAATTTGTTTTGTATCTACAGATAGTATATTACTTAATAGGAGGCAGCTAGGTGACTCAGTGGATAGAGTGCTGTTCCTGGAAGTCAGAAATACTCGAGTTCAATTCTAGCCTCAGATATTTACTATCTGTATTACCTTGGGTGAGGTACTTAAGCTCTGTCTGCCTTAATCCACTGGAGAAGGAAACCATCCCAGTATTCTTGCTATGAAAATCTATAGTATGGTCTATGAGGGTCACAAAGAGTCAGACATGAACATTCATTATTGCAATCAATAGTACCACCTAATCATTCTTCATCTAGAATAATTAAAGAAATATTTTCCTTAATCTAAAGCATCAAAGAAAGTTCTAAGTGTCTCCAGATGCCACCTAGTCCTACCTGTACTTGAATAAGAGAGTATTCCATAATATGCTAACAAGGGTTAATCAACTATTACTTAAATACCTTCAGTAAGAAGGAATTCATTTCTGCCCTAGGAGCCCTGGTCAACATTAGACAGTTCTTTTAGTGAATATTTCCTTACTCTGGGGTAAAATCTATCCCCCAGTTAATTCCCTATACCTATTGTAATGAAGCCAGTGACAAATATAATCCTCCAACATGATAGTCCTTCAAATAATGAAAATGTTCCATTTTCTTCTCACCACCTCAAAAGATGTCCCAAAGAAATACAATATTCTCCACAATAAACATCTCCAGCTCCTTCAATTTTCAAATGACACTTATTTTAAGATCATTCAACATCATGTTCAGACTCTAGATTATTACTATTTTCCTAAAATAATGAAGGCAATACATTACATTTGTGGTCTGACTAGTGTAGATTATAGTACTCTCATGGTCCTACAAATCATATTATTCATAATGCAACCTAATGCTGCAACAACACCTGTCAGCTCTTTTTGAGCTTCCCCATATCTTTTTCAAATGATGGATGTCTCCCCAAGGACCAAAAAAGTCCTCCTTTAGTTAAAAAAAAAAAAAATCACTCACCTAAATGTTTACCCTTATTAAATTCATTCTTATTCAAATCTATAGATTGTTTTAACTTGTCAAAATCTTTCTAGATCCTATCCCAATTCCCTGTGTTTTCACCGGTCAAGATTGGCTAACATGACAGGAAAAGATAATGACGAATGTTGGAGGGGATGTACGAAGGCCAGGACACTGATGCATTGTTGGTGGAACTGTGAACGGATTCAGCCATTCTGGAGAACAATTTGGAACTATGCTCAAAAAGTTATCAAACTGTGCATATCATATCCTTTGACCCAGCAGTGTTTCTATTGGACTTATATGCCAAAATCATAAAGGAAGGAAAGGGACCCACATGTGCAAGAATGTTTGTGGCAGCCCTTTGTGTAGCGGCTAGAAACTGGAAACTGAATGGATGCCCATCAATTGGAGAGTGACTGAATAAATTATGGTATATGAATGTTATGGAATATTATTGTTCTGTGAGAAATGACCAGCAGGATGATTTCAGAAAGGCCTGGAGAGACTTGCATGAACTGATGCTGAGTGAAATGAGCAGAACCAGGAGATCATTATACACGGCAACAACAATACTATATGATGATCAATTCTGATGGACATGGCTCTCTTCAACAATGAAATGTTTCAAACCACAGTGAAGAAAGCCATGTACACCCAGAAAGAGGGGTGTAAAATGTGGACCACAACATAACATTTTCATGCTCTCTATTGATGTTTGCTTACATTGTATTTCCTTTCTCTGATTTTTCTTTCTTGTAGATACGATTTCCTTGCACAAAAATGATGTGTGGAAATATGTATACATATATTCGATTTGTCAACATAATTAACATGTAGTGGATATCCTGCCATCTAGGGGAGGGGGGGGGAGAAAGGGGGGGGGGGAATTTGTAACAGAAAGCTTTGTAAGGGTTAATGTTGTAGAATTACCCATACATATGTTTTGCAAATAAAAAGTTTTAAGAAAAAAAATTTTTTTAAATAAATAAAAAACCAATTCCCTGTGTTTTGTATCAAACTAAATTTTATAACCATCTGTCTAAGGCTTTATGCAAGGAATTGTTTAAAAAAAAAAATCTTAAACAGCATAGTGACCAAACAGATCAAGGAAACTCCACCAAAGAACCTTTTTCATAATAAATTCATTAATCTTTTGAATCCCACTGTTCAGCGAGCAACTATTTGATCTTTTAAAGAAACAATAATTCATTCAGCTTCTACTGACATTTGGATCCAAACCCAGTAATTTAGATTCATAGGAAAAGGGAAAGGAGAGAAAAGATACAGAAGATAATGGAGTAGAGGAAAGGGAGAATAATAAGAGAAAGGGAGTAGAGGCACAGAGATAGAGTAAACCAAAAAAAAAAAAAAAAAATTTAAAGTCAAACGTAACAGAAAGTATGCAAATATCAAAGTGCCAAACAAAGAACTATAATCAGAGAAAAGGCAACACTACGTTTAATTAAAATAGCAAGATTATTTAATAAATTCAATTTACATATAAGACAGTATAAATTCTTCTCATCATTACCTATTTCAATAATTATTTAAATTTTTGACCAACAATTTTTATTGGCCCAGAACTGTGATTTCACATTGTAGAAAACATTGAGGAAATTCCCTCTATCAATCAGCACACTATTATCTCTTGGGCAACTAGGTAGTGACAGAGTAGAGAGAGCACTGGGCCTGAAATGAGTAAGAACTGAGTTCAACTATAGCCTCATACCCTTATTATCATCATGTGTGGAGTCAGTCATCTAATCTGTTTATCTCAGTTTCTTCATCAATAAAAGGGGGATAATAATAGTACCTACCTCACAGGATTGTGAAAAGGATCAAATCAGATCATATTTGTAAAGTGTATAGTACATGAGTGCTTGGCACATAGTAGACACTACATAATATCTGTTATCATTATTATTATTGCCACTTAAATGATAAAGTATGCCTCTTATAGACAGTCAATAGTCTTTTCATCGGCCAGAGCTTGTTCTACTCCATCAAAACACAGTTTCAATAATACATGTAAACAATACCTAGTCATTACTAGTGAACTAAGAAAAAAAAAATCCAGTTTACAATACCAGTGTTATTCTTGATCATACTGAATATCCAATGAATAAATATTTCTTCTTACATGTCACTTAGTCACAAAATTTTCAGGAGTTTTATCCACCCATAAAACCATTTAAGTGATCTAGAGCAGGGCTTCTTAAACTTCGCTTCTTGAACTTTTTCCACTTGTAACCCTTTTTTACTTGAGAAATTTTTATGCATTCCCAGGTAGAGAATACAGTTTTAAAAAAAATAGGTATACAAATCAAATATTTACTGATAATAAATCATATTTTCATGACCTCCACATTCAGTTATGTTGCAATCCACAGCTTAACAGGTATTTCTAGGAAGCCATTTCTGCCACTGCACAAGGCAATTACTACTGAGGCAATGTTAGCTAACTGTTTATAGCTTCTCTAAGAAAAAGACGTAATCCATAAGTAAAGAGAAATTACAGTAGGACTGAAACTGTGCCACCAGATGGTGCTGTTAAAGAAGGCATAACTACTAGAATGGAGACAAAGATGTAATTCCAAGTCATAGAAAAGTTGCAAATCAAATCCTATTACTGAAGTAGGCCAGTTTTTTCCTTTAAATTTTTTTTTTCCTCACCTGTAAAATGAAGATAATCTCCAAGTTCCCTTTCAACTCTAAAGCCTGGAATCCATCCTATGATGCTTTTATCACTGTTTTGTAGGATAATAAATTCAGATTCATTTAAACTTTCACTTCTGAGTGTTCATTGACTAATAATAGTGCAGGCACTCTGGAATTAATGGACCTGGGTTCAAATCCCACCCCTGACACTCCCTGTGACTTTGAACAAGTTTCTTAACTTCTACAGGCCTAAGTTTCCTCATTTGTCATATAAGAGGATTGGACTACATGACTTCTGAGGAACCTTTCCAATTGTGGATCTATGATCTTGTGGTCGTAATAATAAACAGAAAATCTGGTTTAAAAAAAAAAGTTCTGAAATTGCATTTTCATGTGGAATAGTGATTATATTTGCTCTATTTCATCCTTATGGCAAACTCCATGAGGAATTTGAGCTTACTGAGAAAATGGATTCAGGTTCAAATAAGAAAAATTTTGCTAACAATAAGAGCAGTCTAAAAGTGGAATGAAATTGTATCAAAATTAAAGTGTTTTCAGACAAAAAATGCATAAATCAGTGGGAGCTAATCCCAGAATCTGAGTTGGAAAGGACCTCCAAAGTCTAGTCCAACTCATATCTAAATAAATCCCTTTTTACAATATATCTAAGTCATCGTCCATCTTTTCCTTAAAGACACTGAAAAAGCATAGTGCTTTGCATATTCTAAGTACTAAATAAGTATGTATTTGCTTTTTTTCCCCCACTCATCATCCAGTAAGGGGAAATCTGCTACCTTCTCAAGTTACATATTCCACTTTTGAAGAGCCCTTTTGGTATATATATATTTTTCCCTTCCATCAAATCTAAATTTGCCTTTGAAATTTCCAAATGCTGCTGTTAGCTCTGCCTTCTGTGAAAAACAGAACTAACTTATTTCACTCTTCTACATTATATTCCCTCCAATATTGAAATAGTCACCATATATTCCATTATCTGCTCTCCTCTATGTTGAACAATACCAGTTCCTTCAACCAATGTTCATGACATAATCTTTGTTGTTTTTTTTTTTTGCTTTTTTTGCTGAGGCAATTGAGGTTAAGTGACTTGCCCAGGGTCACACAACTAGGGAATGTTAAGTGTCAGAATGATAAGAGACTAGATTTGAACTCAGGTCCTCCTGACTTCAGGGCTGGTGCTCTACCCATCGTGCCACCTAGCTGCCCCCATGACATAATCTTGACTCTTTACCATTCTGCTCAACATCCTACAAAGGTTCTCCAGTTGATTAGTATTTATCATTTTTTCAAATAACCATTAACAGTATTTTTCTGATTATCACAATATCAATTTGAGGGGAGGTCTCTGGATAACACCTCACCTTTCTCTTACTGATTTTCCACATATAAAACAAGTCCATTTTCTCTTTCCACCATGAGTACATTCTATATGTCGTTTCAAATTTCCAGTGTCATTAAATTGGCGACCACAGATATCACATGGAAATGGACCTAAAATAGAAAGAGAAAGGAAAATGTATTTATTCAAGTTAAGTAAAAGGATCCTAAAGCAGGTGACCCTTTGTATAAGGGAAGGGAAAAATAGGATGGAGACTGGAATACATAAAAAATTTTAAGTATTTTATTAACAGAAATAGTTAATGTTTTCAAAGAATGCTGGAAATTTAAATCATTGATGTGGTTTTAAGAAAATAAAAAAATCTTATTTCTTTTTTACAATTTAATCTCAATTTTTAAAATATTTAAGATTGATTTTGTTGGAAAAATGTCTAGTGACTTGATTTAACATTATTTTGGTAAATTATTAAGAGGCTACTTACTGCCAAGGCACTGTGCTAGGAAATATACTTACAAAAAACAATGAAATGATACACAAATTAGAAGCTTATTCTGAAGTAACTATCTAAAGTACAGAATGTAAAGAATAGTATTCTAGAGTATAGGAAGCATCAATGTCAATAAAAAGGAGGTATTTAGTAATGGCATGCTGTAGGATTCTAGATATATCATTCAGCAATGCATTTATTAAGCACTCACAATGTGCCACGTATTTTGCTAAGTACTAAATATTTTAAAAAGACAAAAATAAGAGGTTTCCATCCTCAATAAGCCCACATTTTAATGGGGGAGACAATACATAAATAGCTGTGTACCTACAGAATATATACAAATTAGATGGTAGATAATTTCATAGAAGGAAGGCTCAAGTAGTAGTGAGGATAAGTGAGGTGGGAAGAACTTGGAAGATGAACAGAAAAGACCACTTATATAAGGTGGAACTTGAAAGAAGTCTGAGAAGCCAGGTTATAGAGGCAAAGAGAAAGAACATTTCAGGTATGAGAGATATCCATTGAAGAGACACAGACAAGGCAGATAGAGTGGAAGAAACAGCAAGAAGGAAGGTGTTGATAAATTATAAAATACTTGGAGGAAAGTGGAGTATAAGACTAGAAATATAAAAATGAGCAAGGTAAGAGATTTTTAAAAATTAGTTTTTTTAATTAAGCATTTATCTTACCACATACCACCCCTCCCACTTCATTGGGGGAGGGGGTTTCTAATGTTTTATTTTGTTTTTTTTTTTTAATTTTTAATTTTGAGTTCCAAATTGTTTTTCTCCCACTTCTCTGAGATGGCAAGCCATTTGGTATAATTATACAAGCACAATTATGCAGAACATTAGTTATGTTGTAAAAGAAAATGCAGACCAAAAAAAAAAAAAAAAAAAACCCCACAAAAAATTAAGTGAAAAACAGTATGCTTCCTTCTGCCTTGATACTCTTTCAGTTCTTTCTCTGGAAGTGGATAGCATTTTCCTTTGGAATTGTCCAAATATTCCTTTGGAATTACTGTATTGCTGAGAATAGTTAAGTCATTCACAGTTGACCTTCATGCTATACTTTGATTTCTGTCACAATGTTATTCTTGTTCTTACTTCACTTTGGATCAGTTCAAGACCAAGTTTTTCTGAAAACATTCTGCTCTTCATTTCTTATAGCAAAATAGTATTCTATTACCTTCATACACCACAATTTGCTAGCCATTCTCCAACTCCTTTCAATTTCCAATTCTTTGCCACCACAAAAAGAGTTACTATAAATATTTTTCTAAAAATAGGCCCTTCTCCCTTTTCTTTTTCTCTTTGGGATGCAGACCTATTTGGATCAAAGGGTATGCAGTTTTACAGCCCTCTGTGCATAGTTACAAATTGCTCTCTTGGATCAGATCACAACTTCACTAACAGTGTATTAATGTCCAAATTTTCCTACATCCCTTCTAACATTTATCATTTTCCTTCTCTATCATTATCACCTACTTTAAAAACAAACAAACAAAAATACATGCAAACAAAAGTCTCATAACATAGATACACAGTTAAGCAAAACAAATATCCAAAAAAAAAATATGCTTTTCTCCCCCTGCTAAATCCATTTCGTGATCCCCTTTAAATATATGGTTTGTTCTGCTTGTGATTGATTCTCACTTCAACCTGCGTCATGTCATCAAGATCAAATGAGATATTTTCAAAGCACTTACAATAATGCTAAGTACTACTACTGGTACATACTAGGCACTATATAAATGTTTATTCACTCTTGTCTCTTCCTCTTCTCTCTCCCCTTCCTTGTTTCTTATTTCTCTTTTGAATAAGTACATTTCTTCAGCAAACTGGTGTTCTACATTGCTTTGCCCAATTAACATGAAAGTGAAGTTCAAAAGGCACCATCTCTCTACTTTTGCATAGATTTCTACTTCCATTTTCCAATTATGCAAAATAAATTTCCTCTCTCTATTCTTCCCTAGGGTATCCTTTTTTTCCTTCTCTCTTCCTTTAAGATTATCAATGCAAACTACTAGGCTACTCTTGTTATTTGATTGTCTATGAACCCTGACATTAGAGTTCTGAGAAGACACTTTTATCACTATACCCTCCATTAAAATGCAAACAATGCAAACTTCATCCTTATATAATTCCTTTTTCATTTGTGTTAATCTTTTCACATATTTTGTTTTAAGTCTAAATCTTTTTGAATTTTTGAATTATCATAGTCCACGCTCGCTCCTTTTTCAAAGTGATAGCTGCTAAATCTCGTCTGATTCTAACTATATAACTTCTTGACATTCAAAACTTATCTTTCTGGTTGATTACAGTACTCCCCTGTCCCCAAACTTAGAAGCTGTTGATTTTGGCTATGACATTCTTGAGGACGTATATTAGGAGGTTTCTTTTAGATGATGATGAATGAAATCTATTTTCATTTTCCCCTTCTGTTCTAATATATCGAGGCAGTTTTCTTATTTCTTGAAATATGATATACAGACTAATTTTTTTGTCTTAATTTTTGAGGGGTTCAACAATTCTTTTTTTTATTAAAACTTTTTATTTGCAAAATATATGTATGGGTAATTCTTCAACATTGACCCTTACAAAGCTTTCTGTTAAAAATTCCCCCCCCCAGTCTACCCTCCTCCCCTAGATGGCAGGAAATCCACCACATGTTAATAATGTTAAAATACTTGACAAATCGAATATATGAATACATATTTCCACACATCATTATTGTGCAAGAAAAATCATATCTACAAAAAAAAAAATCTGAGAAAGGAAACACAATGCAAGCAAACATCAATAGGGAGCATGTAAATGTTATGTTGTGGTCCACATTTCATATCCCTCTCTCTCTGGGTGTATATGCCTTTCTTCACTGAACAATTGGAAGTGGTTTGAAACATTTCATTGTTGAAGAGAGCCATGTCCATCAGAATTGATCATCATATAATATTGTTGTTGCCGTGTATAATGATCTCCTGGTTCTGCTCATTTCACTCAGCATCAGTTCATGCAAGTTTTTCCAGGCCTCTCTGAAATCATCCTGCTGGTCGTTTCTTACAGAGCAATAATATTCCATAACATTCATATACCATAATTTATTCAGCCACTCCCCAGTTGATGGACATCCATTCAGTTTCCAGTTTCTAGCCACTACAAAAAGGGCTGCCACAAACATTCTTGCACATGTGGTTCCCTTTCCTTCCTTTATGATTTCTTTGGGATATAAGCCCAAAAGAAACACTGCTGGGTTAAAGGGTATGTACAGTTTGATAACTTTTTGAGCACAGTTCCAAATTGCTCTCCAGAATGGCTGGATCCATTCACAGTTCCACCAACAATGTATCAGTGTCCCACTTTTCCCACATTATCATTTCCTGTCATCTTAGCCAATCTGACAGGTGTGTAGTGATACCTCAGAGTTGTCTTAATTTGCAGTTCTCTGACCAGTAGTGATTTGGAGCACCTTTTCATATGACTAGAAATAGTTTTAATTTCATCATCTGAAAATTGTCTGTTCATATCCTTGGGTTCAACCATTCTTAATCTGTTTTCTGGACAGCTAGATGACAGTGATAGAACTCTGGAAGTGAAGTCAGAAAGAGCTGAATTCAAAAACAGCCTCCACACTTAGCTGTGGGAAAGTCCCATTTGTCTTAGTTTCCTCATCTTTAAAATGATCAAGAAAAGAAAATGGCAAATCGCTCCAGTATCTTTGCCAAGAAAACCATAAATGAGGTCACTGAGAATTGGACATGACTGAAAGAACTGAACAATCTGTTTTCTACATTAAAATGTTTCAATGAATAATACTTTACTTTTTCTTTTTGAAAACTTTTGACTTTGTTTTAATATTTCTCTTACCCCAGGATCATTTACTTCTGTTTGGTCCATTCTAATTTTCATGGCATCTGTTACATGCGTTAAATTTTGTAATGCTTACTTACATTAATAGTTCATTCTCTTCCCAAGTCTGTCTCCTAAAAAACTCATTAATTTTCTAAATCCTTCCTCTAATATTCTCATTTCATTTATATTATTTTTAACTAAAAAAAAAAAAAAAACCCTTCATTTCTCACAGAAATTAAAATTGACCTTGTGGCCATTTTTTTTTTTAAAGACCCTTTGCTTCTATGTATTTTGAAGTTATAATCCTCTATATTTATGCCCTAGGCATCTCTGGCACTGTAACAGCTCTTTATCTTTTTTTTTTTTAAGTTCATTAACCCAACCTTATTATCAGATTTGAGATTTCATGGTAGGGTCGGGCCCTTTAACTAATAATGGGACTATGTTTCCTTTATATAATTTCAATGAATCTTATCTGGAGTCCTGCTTTTACTTTCTCTGGATACTGAACATTCTGTGTTCTTCAAAAATCAAAAGAAACTCAAATATCAGTAGGTCCTCTGAAGAATGATCAATAGATTGTGTTCCTGGGCAGGATCCCAACTGGATCTAGCCAGCATAAATGCAGACTTGATTTTGGGTTTCATTCCAGTCAAGAGTTACTGGATAAAGCCCCATCAAGTACAGTAGAAGACTTAACAGACTGAGAATCAAAGAGCTGCTGCTTACCTGTTCTAAAGTCCAAAATGCAGAAATTCACTCTTCATATAATCACTATAATCACAAACTAAGGGGTAAATCTACAATTGGGGGCTACTTCTGTTCCACAGTTCTTGTCCTGGTTATTTGCCTATAAGATGAATTTGTGATCTGAGACTAGAAAGGTCAACAACTGTAATTTCTTGTTAAGATTTCTTAATCACTACTTGATCTGTTGCTCTTCTAAAATCTCTGCTAGAACAGCTATAGCGAAAGCTAGACTAAATGACTTCCTCCTACTCTGTCACCTTTTCTGGTCTCCAGGAACAGCTTTAAATGACAAACAGAGGATTTTATATTTGATCCCAGAAGCAGTAAACAGATAGTGGAGTTTATTGACTTAGGGATGGGATGAAAAATAGTCAGACCTGAACTTTAGGAAAATTATTTTGGTATAAGTTAGACTGGAATAGGTAGAAACTTGAGACTGAAACGACTCTGTCTAGAAATGAACAAAAAAAAGATAAAGAACTGTTATGATGCCAGAGAGCCTATCCTAGAATAGTAATTGTTTAAACAAGGATTTATTCATGTAATCTTATATCTATCCTTTAAAAAAATCAACTGACCAAATATAGGAATGAAGCTTGACCACAGATCATGAGAAAAAAGGGGACATAAAGATTTTGTAAATGTAAAAGTGATAAAGACTGATTAACAGATTTGTTGCATGGGATTAGTGTGATAGAGGAATTTAGGGTGACACATAAGTTGTGAGCTTGGTTCATTAGAAGACGGGTGAAGTTCTCAAGGATAACAGAGAAGTTAGGAAGGGGAGAAAGTTTTTTGGGAAAATTGAGTCGTCCTGTTTTGGACAGGCTGATTTTGAATTATCTATAGAATATCCAGTCAGAAGTGTCTAATAGGCAGTTGGAGATAAAAGACTGCAAGTCTGAACAGATAAATAGATACAAAAATCATATGCAACCCTCTCCCCCCAAAGACAGGGAAAGACTTAAGATTAGAGAGTAACAATGAAAGATAGAACAATCTGCAGAATGACTTTTCAACTAAGGCAATATTACCAAATTTGAGGAGGCCAGAAAATAGAGAGAATTAACATAACCAAAGTATAAAGGCCTGGAATGATAATGTGGGGGAAAAATGAAGCTCAATTCATTCATGTAATGTCTTATAGTTGGCCTTAATTTTAAAAAAAATTAAAAGGACAGTGAAGACCAGGCTTGACCACAGATCATATTCAAAACAAAACAAAACAAACAAACCTAAAGATTGCAAGAAGACAGAGACTAAATAGTGTATCACTCCTTCCACCTAGCATAGGAGTCTATATATAGTTGGTGCTCCATAAGTAGTTACTGAATTTTTTAATCAAAAGATTCAATAAGTTACACTGATGACAAACTCAATCTGATCAATTTAAAAGCTAATTCCCTCTTAGACTGCATAATGTTAATAAGAAAAGTAATTCTGCATACTTCTATTGATCAAGGTACATCTAGAGGACCAAATGCTAGACTCTAACAACTACATTTTTCATATTTTCAAAGATGATAAAACTAAGAAATTTCAAGAACAGAGTGATAAAAATGTTTTGTTTTATTTTTTTTAAAATCTGAAGTGATGTCATGTGAATTATAAATAATAGTAGTAATGCTGAGCTGAGTAAGTACTAGTAATATTGAAAATATTTCTGAGG
>JAJPUD010004546.1:58161-84786 GCA_023553655.1 Myrmecobius fasciatus | reverse complement strand
AACTAGTTTAAACTTCAAAGAATAACTAACTTTCTAATAACAAAGACTTTTCAGAAATGAAAGTTCTCATTCTACCATACAGCAAGAAGATGGAGTAATAGGTCATAAAAGACTTTACTCTTTTATATAAGTTTCTGGAAATAACTAAATGGCACAGCAGATGGCCTGCTGGACCATTGTGAAGTCGGGAAGATCAGGGTTCACCTGATCTCAGACACTTCCTGAGTGACACTGAAGCAGCCACTTAACTGCTAGTTCTCTAAGTTTCGTCAACTGTTTCTCAGGGTTTGTGTGAGAATCAAATGAGATCAAATTTATAAAGCACTTAGCATAGCATTTGAGATGTTACCGATGCCTAATAAATGCTCATTTCCTCCTTCCTCTCTAAAAACCACACACAAACTTAACATTGCTCCCAAAACATCCCAAATGAATAAAAAAATGACCCAAAGAGCAACTCAAAGATGCATGGCAGATATGTGGCTAGAAAAGCCTACTTATGTTAAGTGAAGATGAAGAATCTAAAAATTATATCGATACTTATGAAGAAAATTTGCCCAAGGGTACAACTCTGAAAGATTTTTACAGATATGGACAAAAATCAAATAGAATTTAAAGGCTTAGAAGGGTTCCAATTTGCTGCATTAGTACATAATGATGGAAAAATGATTCCCCTGAAATACTAAATTACTCAATTGGGACACTGAACTCTCAAAAAACTAATAAAAACTGACTTCAGTTAACATCAGCAAATAAAATAACCAAACTGTCATTCAGATTTCTGATCTATTTACAAGATTAATCTGAAAATACACTAAAACAAATTTTCAATCATATATCAACAGGAAGGGATAGCAGATGAACAGCCAAAAGGTTCCCCAGTACCTATAAAATGCACATAGATCTATAAAAAAAGCTTCTAGAAAGTTACATGAATTTTCCTCAAAAAAGACTATGAAAAAGCATCAAGATTTAAAAAAAAATCAGGCAGCATTAACAAGTTGCAATCTGTGCTGATAGAATGGCCCAAATCTATGAACTTATAAATACATTAATATGCTTAAGTATATTATCCTACAAATTGCTATAAAACTATATATACTCTTTGATCAATCTAAGGTCTACTAGGTCACTACTAGAACTGCATCTCAAAGAAGTAAAAAACAAAAAAGAAAAAGAGGTATATGAACAAAAATATTTAAAGCAATTCATTTAGTGGTGGCAAAAAATTGGAAATTGAGGGAATTTTTTTTTCAATTAGGAAATGGCTGAAAAAGTTACTGTATATGATTGTGATGAAATATTATTAGGTTTTAAGAACTGATAAGCAGGATGCTCTCAAAAAAACTAGGGAAGATACATGAACTCATGCAAAATGAAATGAATAGAACTAGGAGAACAATGAATACAGTAACAGCAATATTGTATGATGATCAACTGTAAATACCTTAGTTATTTCAGCAATACAATAATTCAATATAATTCTGGAAGACATGATGAAAAATGTTATCCCTCTCCAAAGAACTGATGGGAGTCTAAATGCAGATAAAAGCATACTTTTCTCTTATAGCACATGGATATATGTTTTGCATGACTAGATAAGTATAACCTATGTCAAACTGCTTACCTTCTCAATGCGAGGAGGGAAGGACACACAGAAAGAATTTGGAACTAAATCTGGGGGGGAGGGGAAGAGAATGCTAAAATTGTTTTTACATAAAATTGGGAATATATAAAATGCTAAACTTTTATAAAAGAAAAATTCTAAAATAAAGTACATTTTATTTTACTTATCAAGGGAGTAGTGGCTCATGTAATAGCTTCTGTTAACATCAATGGTTATTAACAGTGATTTACATACCCAGGTGAAACTTTTCTTGGTGTTTTAGTCGTGCAAATCGTGACTTGAAATGTTCTTCACAATAGGTGCACTTAAAAGGTTTGTCTTGAGAATGAAGAATCATATGTTCCTCCAAGTGTGGTCTTCGAGTAAATGACTTCTTACAAATCTAAAAAGTACATTTTCAAATAAAATAGTCTAACATCAAAATTAAATCATAAGAAAAACAAGTCATGATATAAGCAAAATAATTTGAGTCTAAGTTTCTATGGAAAAGATTTTGAAAAACAAAGTATAGCACAAAAGAGTATCTTTTACGTGACAGGTTAGGGACTGGACCTGTACCTACATTGCAAGAGAGAATTCCAGAGTAAGAAAATTCTCTCTATTAAAGCAGACTGATACCTTGTCAATAACTTATAGTCTTAGAGAATAGCCTAGAATACTGAGGAGTATTTTCCACAGGAACAGTCAGAAATAGGGCTTGAAGACATTTTGAGGCCAGCTTTCTATTCAACACATCATGTTGCCTTCCATTAAAATGATAAAAATTTTTAAACCACTACAACAAATTAATTACAAAATGAATATTATCTAGCTGACTCCAGCCCAATACTCTATGCACTGCATATCTGGCTTCTTCTTTACCCTGCTGAATATGAAAGGACAGAGTACCTTTTACTTTTGAGTTTGCACTAAGGTGCTCAGTACAATACTTGGCACATAAAAGGTACTTAATGTTTACTGATTATTTAAGAAAGGAACTATGACAAAACCACCATAACTGTTTTTAACTACTGTTTAAACTTTTTTTTAAACAAATATTTGTTTTTTAAAAAATACTTAAAATGTGGAAGTCAAATTTTTAAGCAATTAAGAGGACTGCTTATAGAAGGAAAGACTGATCTTATGCAAGAAAAAGCAATTAATAAGTAACTCTTATTTCCAGAAAAAAGCTCTTACTGAGAAGAGCCATTACTATTGCTGCATTCTAGTGGACAAAACTAACAGCTTTAGTTTCCAAGTTATTAGAAGCAAAATCCAATTCAATATCAAGCCTATCATTTCCTTTTAGATTTAAGCCACACTACATATTCATTCATTCAACAAATAATTACATACTATATGTTAATGAATATGACGTTAGTCTCAAAGTTACCAAGGGCTGGGTTCAATTCCCACATCAGATAACTCAGTAAGGCTAAACAGGTTGGAGAGAACATATCAACCTATATTGATCACGTGTGCTCCCTTACCTGAAGGCTCTCTATACTGAAATTACAGGCTTAATCCCTCTCTCCCTCTCCCAATGTGCAAGATACTGTGACAGGTGTTAAAGAGATAAAAACACAAAATATATTAAGTTTTGGTTTCAAGGAACAATCAAGAGAAATGAGGTGCACAATAACTATAATACAAAGTATTATATATTAAGCATATATAAGCATATACATACACTTATATGTGTGTGGACACAACAAATTAGGACACAAACAAGGTACAAATTGATATGACACTTCAAAAGAGAAAGAGATTATACTGAACTAAGGGAATAAGGAGAAACTTTTGTGGAGATGGCATTTCAATTAGAACTAGAAAGATGAATAGGAATTCCAAAAATGGAGAGGCATGGGAATTCCAGCTATAGGGAAAACTATTAGAAATAAAAAAATCAGAGATAATAGAGAATGGTATGAAGAAGGAAAAATCAACTGAAATTCAAATATATATAGTACAATGATTACCTCAATCTAGATAGAACTTAAAGAGACTAGGATAAGCATGAGTAAAAAAGGTATGCTATTTTAACGCTTTCTGTGAATATTTCCATGCATTTTGTTTTCCTTCTTAGGTTGTTTTTTTCTTCTTCTCTTTCTAGATCTGATGTTTCTTGTGCAGTAATTTAACTGTATAGATATGTATACATGTATTGTATTTGTCATATAATTTATCTTATTTAGCATGTATTAGATTACCTGTCACCTAGGGGTGGGGGGTGGGGGGAAGGAGGGGAAAATCTTGGGAAAAAAAAAGTTTTTGCAAAGGTCAATGTTGAAAAATCACTATGTTTTGTAAATAAAAAGCTTTTTATATATATATGTATATATATATAAAAAGTATGCTATATTAAGATTATATTGAGCTTTAAATGCCAGGCCAGGGAATTTGGACTTTATTCAGGAGAGAGTGGGAAGTCACTGAACATTTTTAAGCAAGGGAGTCACGAAAGCTTTACATTCAGATTAATGTATCAACAGTATATGGGAGACTAGTTTAATAAACAGATCAGGAAAAGGTTAATTTAAGTCTAAACCAGACAAAATAGAGGAGACAAGTGAGATGGATACTGTGGAAGATTGAGACAAATGTTCTAGTCTGACAAGCCCTTTATGAATCCAAACTTTCTCATCCATATCTAACACAATAGAAGTAGACGTTAGAATTCAAATACTTATGTCAAGCTAAAACATCAGTCAACAAGCAGTCATTAAGCACCTACTATGTGCCAGGCACTGAGCTAAGCAAAGGTAATACAAAGGGGGAGGCAACATGTAAACAACTATGTACAAACTACAGAGGATAAATTGGAGATAATTAACAGACAGAAAGCAATGCAATTAAAATAACTGGGAAAGGTGTCTTATAGATTGTGGGATTTTAAGGAAGCTAGAAAGTTCAGGCAGCATAGAATTCCAGGTACTGAGAAATAATAGTGAAAATGAACAAGTGGGAAAATATTGTCTTGTCTGAAGAACAAAAAAGAAGGCCTATTGTCACTGCATCACAAAACATGGAAGGAAGATATAAGAAGAGTGGGGAAAAGGCAGGTTATGAGGGTTTTAGAATGTCAAGCAAGGGATTTTATATTTGATACAGGAAGAAAAAGGAAGTTCCAGAGTTTATTAAGTACAGAAGTAAAATGATGGGCTTTAAGAAAATCACTTTGATAGTGAGTTGAAGCATAGACTACAGTAAGGAAAGACTTGTGGCATGCTCTCTGCAGGACATTGCAATATGGAGTGATAAGATGGTAGCAATGTCAGAGGGAAGAAGGGGACTTAAATGAAAAATGCTATAAAGATCAGCAGGACTAAGCAATAGATAGTAAAGAGAGTGAGAGATTATGAAAAGTCAAGAAGGAAACCAAGTTTGAAAGCCTATATAGAAGGGGATGATGCAATAAGAAAATGTGAAAGAAGGGAAGATTTGAGAAGAAAAATAATGAATTTAGTCTTAGACATCTGCTGAGGTTAAGATGTCTGCAGTACTACCAGTTCAAGACATAACAGGCAGTTAGGTGATATATCGAATGGAGGTCAGAAGAGATTAAGGCTAGATAAGTAGATATAGGAATTATCAGTGCAGAGATGATAGCAATCCCTACAAATTGAAGACATCTTTAAATAAAACAGCACAGAAGAATGCTTGTTAGTAGACAGAAGCAGTGAGACATGGAGAAGCAGGCCAAATAAAATAAGATTACATTTATTTCTAGTAAATTTCAAATCATACATATAGCAGTTAGAAATTGCCTTTAAAAATACAAGACAGAGGAATCATGGGTTCTACAACAAGTTCATCTGAAAAAAATTTCATTATGAACAATTATCAACATCATGAACAAGCAACAGAACATGCCAAACAAAAAAGCTAAAGCTCTCTTAGACCGCATTAAATCAATCATATCTCCCAAAAATGAAGTAACATTTCAGCTATACACTCCAATGACTGGACCTCCATCCACAGTACTGTGCTCAACTGTGCCACTGTAAGCTGGAAGATTATGAGAGTATGACAGATAAACCAGGCTAGTGAATGTCCTCATGCCATATGCAAACTGACTAAAGTAACAGGGGATGTTCAACAAGAAGACTAGAGGTATTACAATAGCTACCTTCAAGAAGAAAAAGATAAATCAGAGAACAGCTTTATTCAATATGGTCCCAAAGGGCAGAATGAGAATCAACTTGAATAAGGAATAAAGAGACAAATTTAAGACTGCTCAAAATGTAATCATTGTTTTAGGATAGAGTAAGTTTTGTCTGATAGTCCAATTTTATTTTTAAGCAAATGTTGGATGACCATTAACTGTGCTGCTTGTGGCATCAAGGTGGCATTAAAGTACTGGACCCCAAATAATGAAAACTTACAATTCTGCTTTAGCTACTACTAGCTTCATGACCCTGGACAAAATATTTAACCTCTGTACCTCAGTTTCTTCATCTGTAAAATGGGGATAATAATATCTACTTCATAGGACAGTGAGGATAAAATGAGAAAAAACAAAGGGCTTTGCAAAGCTTAAAAGTACTATACAAATGTTAGCTATTACTACTAACTAGCATTTATAAAGCACTTTAAAGCTTTGCAAAGCATTTTATTATTATCAGCATTACATTAAAATTATTAACAAAATTGGGGATTCTGTGATTCTTTAGGACTGTTGTCCTTGAAGAAAAGAACACCTCTTCTACCTCATACTTTTACTAGCCTTGGACAACTCCTTATCAAGTTAAACTGATGCATCTTTTTTCCTTGCCCATAAGATGGGGAAAAAGGAACCAAGTGGTTCACAGGATGATTTTGAGAATACAATGAATAAATGTAAGAAAAGCATTTTGCAAACCTTAAGGCAGTATGTATATTTCAGCTATAATAACTGTTTCATATAAGGAATCCAAGATCCAATAAAGAGGTCAAGTGATTCAGCCAAGACCATTGAAGTGCTGCTTCCATAATCCATCAGTAAATACATGTGGCTCCTGATGTGAACTTCTTAAATGCTTTATGACTACCTACTATGGCAACTGAAAAGAAAATATAAATTGTAATAGGTAGCTAGATCATACCCCACTGTCTCTTCTGAAACTGTGGCCACCCTGATGTAGGCTGGTCCTTATCACCCCCTAACTGGACTACTGCAGTAGCTTGGTGCTTCATCTCCCCACGACTTCCACTCTGGTCCATCCTCCACTCAGCTGTCAAAAGGATGTTTCTAACACCCATTCAAAAAATTTCAGTGACTCAATCAACACCACAAAAATTCTGTTTGACATTCAAAGTAATTCATAACTTGCCCCACCTCCTCCACCTTTCTACTCTATGACTTTATGACACTGCCTTTCTTGCGGTTGTGCATTTTCACTAGCTGTCTCTCATACTTAAGATGCTCTCTCTTCTCATTTCCACCTCCTGCCTTTCCTGGCTTTTTTCAAGTTCCAACAAAAATCCTACCCAATTTTTCCTAATCCCCCTTAATTTTAGTACCTTCCCTCTGTTGATTATTTCCAATTTCTCCTGAATAAAGCTTGTCTAAACATAGTTGCTTGCATGTTGTCTCCCATTAGACTATACTTTCCTTGAGGACAGGGAATGTCTTTTGCCTTTCTTTGTATCCCCATTGCTTAACACAGCACTGGCATTTAATGTCTATAAACAAATTGGTAAATATCATTTCTTTTGAACATAGTGATTGAATAACTTTGCTATTATTTTGATAGTATTAATAAATCACAAAACTATAGTTTCAGCTTTGCTATCTGACTTTTCAGTACTTCAATGAGTTTATCTCTTGATTCTGAGTGCTCCATTCCTTCTATACACACTATCCACACAAACACGCTATCTGTGTAATTCTTGACAATGTTCTCCCATAAGTTCTCCATGAAGGATCTAGCATGTCAGTGGCCTTTGTCTGAGTCTTATCCTATTCTGTGTAACAATGAAGCACTCAGGCTTTCTATACTGGACCACCAATTTTTTTAATTATAGAGTATCTCACTGATATCCCTTATACAGTTTCTTACATATGTAGATGATCACTGGAAAAATACATCCCTCCAGGGACAGCTAGTTGGTGCAATGGATAGAGCACCAGTCCTATAGTCAGGAGGACCTGAGTTCAAATCTGGCCTCAGACACTTAACATTTCCTAGCTGTGTGACCCTGGGCAAGTTACTTAACCCCAACTGCCTCAGCAAAAAAAAAAAAAAAAAAATTACATCCCTCCATTCCCCATGGTGTCATCATGAGGAATCAGAGGTGGTGAGTGTTCCAGGATTCAAAACCACAGCATATTCCTGGAAGAATATTTCTGTTTAAAAGATGTATTTATCTTACTGTTCCCAAAGAGAAGTATATATCATAATAGTTTTATTTTTTAAAGAAAAAAAAAATAAGCTCCTTACATCACATTTCCAACTTTCACTCTTAGTCTTCTTGATGGAAATAAATTCTTGTGCATTCTCTGGATGAAATCTACAATGGAAAAATAAAAATATTCTGGATAGATCATATTTTTTACCAAAATTTGCAACACATATAATATACTTGAAAAATCACAGGGAATCAAAGATTGGTTCACTCATAATATAGATATGCATATTAGTATTTAATAAAATTTTAATGTAGTCACACCTCATTTTATGTTAAATATGTCCTAAGAGAGAACACACTTAAATTTTATAAAACTACTATTTTATACAAACCAATGAATGTAAAAGAAAATGTGCTATGAACAAACATATTTTATGAGATACTTGGTTAATTTACCTTACTGTTTCACAGGATAATACAAATAAGTCACCACGAACATGAATACAATATAAACTCATTGAGAGTTGGGACTATGGGGCAGCTAGCTGGTGTAGTAGATAGAGCACCATCCCTGAAGTCAGGAGGATCTGAATTCAAATCTAGCCTCAGACACTTAACTTTCCTAGTTGTGAGACCTTGGTCAAGTCACTTAACCCCAACTGACTCAGCACCCCCCCCAAAAAAAAGAGCAAGAGAGAAATATGTATTAGTAGCAGGAGCATGTACAAAGAAAACTCCTTATTCAAGTGAACTCAAAGATTTGGACTGCCTCCACACACACTTTTTTGTACACGTAGAAAAATAATATCATTTTGGGGGACAATAAATTACAGTAAGAAAATACTTGCCTTTTAACATGTTTAGCTAGAGTCTTCTTACTTGCATGAAGTTTATTACAATAAGGGCATTTATGTTCCTTTTTATGGAATTCTGTTTCATTGCTGTGCTTCTTTCGGTGAACAGTTAGGTTAGATTTTGTTGAATACCGTTGATGACAAATATCACACTCAAAGGGCTTCTCACCCGTGTGAACACGGGTGTGACTTTCATACTTTCCTATTAAGAAAATGGGGGAGAGACTAGAATTCAGAAAATTTAGTACATAAAATTTATTGAGATTCATCTTGATTTATAAATTTAAAAAGGACCATATTCAAGGAGAGATGATTTCGTTACCAAGAAACTTCTGGTGAATAAAATTCCAGATGACAAAATACTCTCTAATCAATACAAGTCAACACCTTCTCTAACTTAAGTCTCAGAGTTACCTACAACCCAGCTTCCTAAACTGTAATTCATGACAATATGGCACTTTGTAACTGAATGTGAGAATCACAAAATAATGATTTTATTATCTGTAAATATTTGATTTTAATAACCTATCTCTTTTATAGACCTATATGTCCAGGTCACTTAAAAATTTCTCAGGCAAAAAGGGGTTGCGAGTGGAAAAAGTTTCAGAAGCCCTGACAGAGAATCTCAAGATGTTAAATGCAATGCAAGTCTTTCTCGCTGAAATCTTGTTTAATCATGCTTTACATTACACAGTTTTTTATTAAGCAATATGAGACACTAAAAAAATATCATCATTACCTTTGGCAAACCTCAAATAATTAAAATTACACTTCTCCTTGCACATCTCCACCTCCTCCCCATATAAACAAAAGCCTTCAAAGTAAAAAAAAAAAAAAAGTTATTCATTTTCACTGACTTGTAAAACACTAAGGTTGAGGGGAAATTGTGAATTAGCTAACAGTTTTTCCAAAGAATTCCTTGAAGTCAAATAAAAGATAAACTGTAAAACATAACATGCAAATAGTAAACCAACTTTTCACAAAAAGGTCTCATCACCTAAGTTTAATTGAAAATTAAATTCATTTCATTCTTTCTATACAAATACCTCCAAAAAGGGGTTCTTAATGTTTTTTGTGTCATGGACCCTTTTGGAAATACAGTGAAATATATGAACTCCTTCCAATGTTTTTAAATGCATATACTAAAATATGTAATATTACAAAGCAAATCAATTATACTAAAGTTTGTCTATCAAAATATATGCACTTTTTTTTTTTTAAGTTCACAGAAAAGTTAAGAATTTCTTCTCCAGAAATTAACCTTTAGAAGAAGACTCTGGGGATAAATAATTTTACAAGTTCTTCCATGAGTTAATTTGTACTTACTAAGCAACTTCTCCCTACCCTTAAATGGCAACTTTCTATTACAGTAATTTAGCCACCCTAGAAAAAACTATATGCTCAGACTACTTGAATTCATGAAACCCTTATTGCTAGTTATAATCCTATCAATCTTTATTGACAGAACTATAGATCACAACCTTAATTTGCTCAATGACTTTAGGTCCTTTATTACCACACCTCATTACTTGCCTCATCAGCAGTTTCATGTCACTCAGATGATTGAGACCATGGCATGTGAACTAAGGATTTTTCCTTCATTTGCAGAAGTATGTCTTTATTACTACTACTATCTCTTTTTCTCTGATCACAAAAGATCTGTCTCTAAATTTCACTGAAACTAATTCCTCAATAAATAGCCTACATTCCATTCCATATTTATCCTCTGGGTTTTTGCTCTAGAAAGAATACTGTTTTTCTCATGCAACTTCAAATACTCCTCCATTTATCTAAATATTTCCAATTTACCTAAAAACCAACTCAGGTCTCCTTAATGCTTAAATTAAGGATACTGCAATATTATCCTAGCTCTCTCACCCCAGTCACATGAGAGAAAAAGGCACTAAACTGGATTGAAGGGGAGGAGGGCAAGATAAGATGGACAATACTCAATCAGTTTAGAAAGTCAAATGGGGTTGGTCTTCTCCTTATGAATGATCCTAACAACCGATCCCTATATCCCCCTCTAAGTATAGAATGCTGAGAACATCTAATAATCTATCATACAGGATTTGAGGGGCCATTGCAAGGAGAAAGAACAAAGAGTATGGGAGAATTCCAAAGTCAAGTGACAAACATCAGTTCTAGGCATGTAGAATTATTTAGAGCCATAAGAACACATGTATAATAGTTCCTCTTGGCAAATGATCAATAGGGAGTCAAAGGTTAATCAATCACTACTTACTGTCTTATTATAATGTAGTGATCTTTTATCATAACCTAAGGTAATGAAACAGGGCCTTAGAAATGCTGACCAATTACAGTAAGAGAAGGGATACAATCAGGCTTCATGACTGTGACAGAGTATATCCATTTAACATTAATTTCTGTACCAATTATTTCCAAAAGGAATAATGGGGGAAGGGAAGAATAGGAGAGAAGACCCAAAAAGGTAATATCACAGGAAGTACATAGAAAAGAATACTTCAGAAGTTTTACACTTATGAGCAGCACAATAAAAGAAATAAGGTACAAGTAAAGATGTATCTCATGAATCAGAAAAAAAATTTACAATAGACCAGAAAAGAAGAGAAAAGAAGATAGGAGGGAAGGAGAAGGGTGCAAGCATAGTGTTTGACAACTCTTTTTGGGCACTGGGGTTAGTTAAGGACACTCTTTTGAATAATAGTTACTGGGAAACTTGGAAAGCAATTTGAAAGAAACTAGGCACAAATAACTGACATTTCATATCAAAATAAATTCCAAATAGATATATAATTTAGAAATAAAATGTGCCAACACAAATTGGAGGAACAAGAAAAATTATTTTTCAGATCTATGGATCATAGGAGAGACTTCATGACCAAATGGACCAGAGATCACTGAAGGAAAACTGGATGATTGTGACTATAAAATTTAAAAAGATTTTCATACAAATAAAATAAATGGATATAGCAAAAATTAAAAGAGAAAAACATAAGTGGGAAAAAATTTTCACTGAAAGTTTCTCTGATAAAGGTCTTATAACCAAAATATAGAAGATCCAAATTTCTAGAAACAAGAGTCATTTCCTAAGAAATAAATGTTCAAAGAATATGAAGAGACCATTTTCAAATTAAGAAATCCAAGACCAAGAGCCATATGAAAAAAATGTTCCAATCAACAAAAATGCACAAAAAAGCAACCAAATCTCACAAATATAAGATTGGCAAAAATGGAAAATGACAGTTATGGGGGTTTGAGAAAACAAGCACACTAATGTACTAGTTGTAGAACTGTGATTTGGTCTGGACATTCTGGAAAGCAATTTGAAATCATGTCCCAAAGTTACTAAACTGTAAATTCTTTGTTCCAACTATTCCTCTATTTTTCTTATGCCCTAAAGAGAATGAAAAAAGAGACCTTTATGTAAAAACTTATAATTAGTTCTTTTTATAATAACAAATACATAGATACTACATCTAGTGAGAAATAAACAAATTATGCTATATGAATGCTATGATATACAATGTGCCACAAGTAATGATGAAACGACAAGTTTCAGTGAAATCTAATAAGACCTATATGAAGTGATAGAGTGAAGTGAGCAGAACTTGAAGAATATTTTCTATAACAATCAACATTGATTCAGAAAAACAACTTTGAAAAAATTAAGAATTCTGAATATGAACAATGACCAACTATGATTCCAAAGAACTGATGAAGCATCCATCTCTTATCAGAAAGGCGACTCAAGATAAGTCAAGATAAATATTTTCAATTACCACAACAAGTGAATTTGTTTTCCTTAACTATGCATATGATGCCTGGGCTTTGCTTTTTGCTTAGTTGTGTTTTGGTTTTTTGATATGGAAGGATGAAGGTAAAGGGGTAAGGAATAGAATAGCAAAAAAAGAAAGAAAAAGAAAGGAAACACAGTCAATGAATAATCTTTTTGTTTTAATATAGAAAACAGAAGAAAGGCAAGAAAGACAGCTCTGAAAAATTTATTCTTAAAAAATATAGCAACCTGGATATTATTGAGACCTGAAGTTGTGTGTGCAATTCTTTTTGCCTGTTCATTTCCATGTACTTGGAAGTGATCAATTTATATAGTACTGACATTCAGAATTTTAAAATAAAAATGTTCAAAAAGTAAAAATGTTAAGCGAAAATAGTCAAATAGATTTGAAAATAATAAAAGAAAGCTTTCACAAAGCAGAAAGTATATTGGACATAGTCACAAGTCATGAGATTCAGTGCCAGATCTGAACAAGTTATTTAGAGTCCTCAGCTTTCTCATCAAAAACAGTATTTATATTTTCTTCTCCATAAAGCATTGAGAGATGTTTGTAAATTGTCATGGACTATGCAAATGTGAATTAATATTATTAATATTAAATTATCTAGAACAAAATTTAAAGAAGGCTGAAGTAAGAAAGGGAGGGGAAAAAAAGAGGGAAGGACTTGAGTTGTATTAAATGCCTTCATTCTCATTTGAATATAAATCTGAACTCACCCCATTTCCTGGAAGATCAAATAACCTGACGTAGCCTTTCCAAGTAAGAATCTGGCATAGGACAAAAAAAGCTAAAATAAAATTATATCTATAATTTATTTTTACATAATTACTCAAAAGAATAAAAATTCATAATTTTTACAGGAATTCAACACCATAAAATCAATACAACTAGAAATTTTTTCACTTTTTTAAAAGCAAAAACATACTAAAAATGATAAACTGCATTAACTTTCCCCCAGTAGCTACAATTCATAATATTCTTCAACTCCTGCTAAAAACAAATGAAAGTCATTTATCTGACCAAGATCAATTCTGTCTGAAAGCTTAATACCACAACTAATGATTTCAATAAATAATACATTTATTGAACATATCCAAAGAATAATACACTGCACAAAGATATACAAATATGTAGAAACATTTCATTTACATTTGTGTATTGTCTATCTAGCATACATGTACATATTTTCTGAATCATACACATTCATATGTAACTCCTTGTGGAGAGGGATTATCTTCAGTCTTGCTTGCTTATATTTGTATCCCCAGTTATAGCAAAAGTGCCTGGAATATTATAAGTGCTTGCTTAAAAAATATTTATTACATGTATATACAATCAGAAACTGAACTGGAAATGCTTATTTGAAGCAGGGAAAGTAATATTTTATTTTTAACTAAAACAGAAGTAAATGGCCTTTTTTCAATTCGTGGCCTTTCTAAAGTATCTGAAATACATTCCCAGTATCACATCCATTAATATTTTCTCTTATCTTCAGATTTTGTAACACTGCCCTCTCCTCCTCTAGTAACTACATCAATTTCTTTTTAGCCTCTATCATCAACTTCCTAACCCCAAGAATTAGTTTCTGAACCCATAAAGTGAGTCTCTGCCCCTTTTCTCTTTCTAAACTTTCTCTCTTCAAAGTCTACCATATATTATATTCACTTTTTTAAGATGACTCATAAATATTTATCATTAGTCCTTATCTCCACCTAAATAAACTCTGTCGTTATTTCACAGAATCTTGCAGTTGGAGTCTCAAAGGTCTAGTCTAATTAATACCTAAATAACAGTGATATTACACAGTCTTTACATGAGACCTCTAGTATTTGAATGACTGACTTCATTCCAATCTGTATAACTCTAATTGGGAATAAGATTCTCCTTACATCATGTCTAAATTCAACTCTCCACAACTACACATAGCTACTAATTGAAACATCTGGAACCAAATATAACAAATTTAATTCATTTTTTTCACCACAGAATCCATTAAATGTTTGAAAACAGACAGCTCTTTTATCCTTCCCAAATTTTCTCTTCTTCAAGCTAAACATTCCAAATCCTTACAAGGGACAGCTAAGTAAGAGCAATAGAGCCTTTAAGTCAGAAGAACCCGACTTCATATCCAGTCTAAGACAAGACACAATACTTGATAGCTGTGTGACCCTAGGCAAGTCACAAACAACACAGAAAAAAATCTCAAAATCGCATAAGATCATGTTAACATTATCACACTATTGCTCATGTTAAACTTAGAGTCTATGAAAACCCTTTTCTTCAGCTGAATTTTCATCTAGCCTCCTCATTCTAATCTTACATCTCTGAAGATAATTTTTTTAAAAGTGTAGCACTCTGCATTTCTCTTAAACTTTATAAGACTCAGTCCAACAATATAGGATAACAACAAAAATGGTACCTATCCTCCCTGGCATTATGCCATGTGCAAATTTGACAAGTGTGCTCTATGGCATTCTCAGATCTCTGAGATCTACATAACACTGAAGACTCATTCTAAAGTGACACAAAAACATAGGACCTACTCATCAAGTCCAGTCATATATATTTCCAAATCCATTTAATGGTACTCTATTCTGGCCCCCATCTATTCATTTCATTCACAAGAAGACTGTCCACAGTGAAAGATTGTCAAGTTAATTTCTTGAAATCTAAATAAATTGTCTATAGCATTCTACTCATATATCTTTAAGTATGCGCAGTTTCATGAAGAACTGAACTTTTGGGGCAGCTAGGTGGTGTAGTGGTTAGAGCACCAGCCCTGAAGTCAGGAGGCCCTGAGTTCAAATCTGGTCTCAGATACTGCCTAGCTGTGTGACCCTGGGCAAGTCACTTAATCCCAATTGCCTCAGCAAAAAAAAAAAAAAAAAAACCTGAACTTTTAATCTACCATGATAAAATCTATTCTTGAGAAGGCAATACCAACTCTTTGTAAGGATGACTGCTCTTATTTTCTAAATGGTCACTGAAATGTTCACTAAAAACTTCAAAAAGATGTTCTAGAATTTGGCCAGAAATTCAAGTATGGATTAATCTATGGTTTTGCAAACATTTATCTTTTCGTTTTCATTTTGAAGATTCAAGTATGGATTAATCTATGGTTTTGCGAACATTTATCTTTTCTTTTTCATTTTGAAAAAGGTAACATTTGTTTCTCTCCTCTCCCAATCTAAACTCAAGGATTTCCTTTTTTTCTGAACAGGAAACCCAAAATATATTACAATGAGACTACTGTTTCGGGCTCCAATTATCTTCACTCAAGTCATTTTTACCATGCCTTTCAGTTCTATTTCATTAGTATATTTCCTTAATATACACTAATCAACAAACACTTATTATTACTATGTGCCAGGCACCAGAACTCTTGTGTTTAGCAGTTCTGTTCTTTTGAATAGGTATACTCTTCCAGAGTCATATAGTCCAGGTTTGGGTTTCATCCCACCAACTCTCAGTGATAACCATGAAGTTATATTTGTCTCTTTGTAGTAAAGCTCTCTGATTCTTCATTTTTTTAACTCTTATTTTGTGTATGTACAATTCCTTTGGAAATTTCTAGTTGCCAGATTGTCTTTTTCCAATATCATGCTATTCTATAGGACAGAGATTATTGGCTGTATTTCAGCCATTTTCTTCCTCCAGACTTTAGGAAAAGGAGGAAGAAAAAAGGAAAAATGTTAGACATTTTTTCCTCTGGTCAAGAGCATATCATTCCTATAACTTAAGCTTGGTTCAGAAACCCAAATCCTCACTTTCCAAACATCCTTCTTTTCTGAAGCCTTTGTCTCAGATAAGTAACTTTTACCTGCTAAACCTCTCAATTTTTTTAGTTTCTTACCAAAGACTACATAATCTTTAGAAATTCCATTTAGAATTCTTGTGACATTATCATTATACCCTCAAATCACTGCAAGTCATTTGGTTTGAGAAATCTTAGGAAATTCCATGTCACATCCTAGTACATATCCTGGAAAGATATCACTTATATGCCTCAATTTTTCTCAGAAATGAAGCACAAGTCACTATTCAACTCTCCTGATATTTCTAGAGGATCTCTAATCTGATATCACCTATGTGTCCACATCATCACTTCTTGAAGATTAAGATCTGTTTCCTCTTAAGAACTTATCTCCTTCTTCAAGAATCCTGAGCATCATATCACAAAAGCATTTAGTGGCCCTCCTTAACTTCCTTTAAATTATTTCACCCTCCAATTTCCTGACACGGGTTATTATTCCCTTTGTGTCTTCAAATCTTTAACCTTTATTTTATAAAGGAAATCATTCTCGTATTTTTGTTTTGAAGAACACTTCATCTCCTTTCATTACCTAGAGAGGTTAAGTCCTTAAGCCTCTTCACCATCTAATGAAGGAAGAACACCCTCTCATACACTGAGCATAGATAAGGCACTTATTGACAGAACAATAAATTTTCCATATAGGTTACTAAAAATTTCTCCTTGTTCTTTGAATTTGCTGGAAGGATATCCTTAGTAATAGGATCACAGATTTTAAAATGGAAGGTAATTTAAGTTACAAAAAGTTCAGACTCCTCATTAAACAAAATGAACTACAGCCCAGAGGGGTTAACCAGCTTTGCCCAGGTTCATGAACATAAGTGTTTATTGTAGGATTCAAGCAAAGATTTCTGACTCCAAGTCCAACATTCTATCCACTATATCATACTGCCTTATTATACCATCTCTGAGCTCTCTTGGAGAATTCCTAAAGTTAAATTCCTGTTTCATCTTTAATTCTAGAGTTATAACTTTCCTTCACAGAGCTTTGGTACTTTGATGGTCACTTCATTTTTTCCCCCTTTGTCTTACTAAATTTTACAGTAACTTATCAACTTGCTTTTTCTTTCCATGCTTACCTTGATCAATTTCCTCCTTTTACACCTCAATTCCTTTTCATCTTTCTTTTCTTAGTCTTCCTCTTTAGTTTTTTCTTCTTAGACTGACGCTTGAATCCTCTTCCTCCAACTTCTCCCCCAAGATCTCCCAAATTTCCCCACTCAAACTCAATCTCTAGCTTTCATCACAATTTTCCAAATCTTCTACAAAATTATTTCCTTTTCTTCCATATAACCATTTGACACTGAAGTTAGAAGTTAAACATTTGACTAGAAACAGAAATGTTTTCCCTTCACATAATTTGTGATCAAACTGACAGAAAAAAATTAAATAATACTGACTACTCTGCCAAGAATTTAAGAACTTAATATAATATTAAAGTCTAAGTAAATTGTTTGCTAATAGTATTCCCTTACACTAAAGTATCTCAAAGAATAAAGCACGTATATCATTCAAAAATTACAATAAAGTTAGATAGTTAAAAGTAGAAGTCAAATTTTAAGTATTTATTTTCTCTACTAAACTTTTCTATCTAACTAATGACATACAGATGAATAAATGAAGCTGATCTTTGTGTATATGTATGTGTGTGAGGGTGTGTGTGTGTGAAAGAGACAGAGAAAGAGAAGTGGAAGGGAGGAAGACATGCAAAGTCCAGCACCCATAGATGATACTACAAAAAGATAATCTGAGTCCAGAAGCAAACAAGAGAAGAGCAGGCTAGACTGCTTTTAAAAACTGCAAAATTCTGGGGACAGCTAGGTGGCGAAGTGGATAGAGCACCAGCCCTGAAGTCAGAAAGACCTGAGTTCAAATCTGGCCTCAGACACTTAACCAGTCCTAGCTGTGTGACCTTGGGCAAGTCATTTAACTCCAATTGCCTCAGCAAAAAAAAAAAAACTGCAAAATTCCTCAATGACCTCAAAATCCTTTCACATATAAAATCCCATGTTTTTAATAACAAGATTCTGCTGGAGTTGTTACAGCCATGTTACAAAGGAGGCAATAGAAAGACCTATGATAAGTCTAAGCAGGCTGAAACACATAAGGAACTTGAAGAAGAGAAGTAAAGGATGTCACTGAAAAAAGTTACAACTAAAAAGAAAATCACAAGTCAAGAAATAAAAAAACAAGCTGAATTTATTACCAGCATACTTGAAATATAGGAAGCAATCAAGGAAACCCCTAAATATGTTGGGAAGACTTGTCATTAACTTATAAATGGACTTTGATATAATCAGTTTTGACCTACATCGATGAACAGAACATCCAAATAGTTGCATTTGAATATTAAATTCTGGGTACTTTTTCTGAGCCTAGGTGTAGTCAATATTTTCTAGCAACATCAGGAAACAAATCACCAATACACATGGAAGATCACAATCTATACAAACTCTTTTATGGGCACTAAAGTGAAATTCATGCAATTAAATAAATAAATAAATTGGGGTTTTTAAAGTTGCCTTATTACATATTCAGTTAAGTATTTCATTTTAAATTACTGATTTATAAAAATTCAAGAATTTAAAGTAATTATTTGATAATTTCACACAAAATTAAGGCATTCTAAAGTTAAAGAAATATTTTTGAAATGATCAATTAGAACATTATCAACATAGTTAACTCCAGATATCCTCAGAAAAAAATACATTCTTAGGGAATTATGGATCAAAGTCAGCTGACCTTAAAGCAGAAGTTCTTAACTTTTTCTGTGTATCACGGACCCTTTTGGAAATCTGGTGAAATCTGTGGACTCCTTCTCAGAAGGGAAATAAATTATGATTAAATTACAGTTATCAAAATACTTTTAAAAAAGAAGTTCACGGACTTCAGGCTAATTATAAAACAGGGATTTGGATTTAATTTCTGTGATCAATCTTATCATAAAATTTTACTCACTAGCAGTACATCACACCTGTCCCTATTCCTGCTTTTACTTTTCACTGGTTTTTATTACTTAATTTCAGAGCATTCATAGGGCAAGGAGTTAGGCATTCTTTATTTCAAAAGAGGACTAAATTGTGAGCCATTAATAAGCTTTGAGGAAAGGCATAATTGTATATAAAACTTAATGTGTACTTGTTTCCTTACAGAAAGGGAAATGGAATCAGATTGGCAAAATAAAGATTATCATTTTAACATATTAAGAGCAAATGCTTCTGAGTCTCCTCATAACTTTTTTTGGATCCTTCCATCCTGGAAGAGCAGAGATAGAATATAAGCATGAAGATCAATTTATCAACTACAATCCACAACTTAAAGCGTAGCTCTAACCTATTTAAGGTAGGGAAAATGTATCTAAGTATAAAGTCTGGCCTTTGCACTTTAGCCTGGGTAAAAAACCTCCATAGGGAGATCTGAGCAAAACTAGAAAACATCACTTGGGAGAGTCCCTTCTTCAAAAGACAGCAGCACTTTGACCTCAGAGCATATCTTAAGGTGTAGTTCCAGGATCAGGCACATAATGAAGGCTATATACATAAAACACTCAAACCAAATTCTCTGGGGAAATGGTTAATGAGAACAGAGAGACAAAAAAAAAAAAAAAAAAAACTGCTAGGAGACAGAAAATTATAGATTCAGTGAAAGCAGATAAAATGCTACATCATATTTTGATATTTAAATGCTATCAGAACTTTATAAGATGGGGTACTAAATAAAATTGATAAATGGTACCCACTACTACAAAATTTCTAGAGATAAATTCATGGTACAGGACTAGTTTTACATGGTCAAAATGTACTTGTACATTCCTGTTATCCCATGTTTTAACATTTTCCAACTATCCAAATAAGATTTGTTTAACTACAGAGGTTCTAAACTCACCCTTGTTCAACTAAAAATATTCAGGGTTAAATCTTTCATTTAAAAAAAAAATCAGAAACTCATAGAAAAATATTTCCCTAATAAAACATTCCTATATGACTAATTCATTATTTAAATTTGATAACTTTCAAAGTTCTACACATCATATATAAATTCATATCTTTTCTTCATCCATAAATCACTGCAAATTGGTATTTTGAACAAAAGTTGTTTATTTAGCATTCTTTCATCCCAAAAATCACTTCCAAGGGATATTTTCTATATGTCCCTACAATTCTATAGGACTGATTCTTAAATACTTTTTGAAAATTCAAAACAAAATTAAATTATATTCAGTGGACATTTTAACATTATATGTATTTTTCTGTGTTCTTATAATCTGAAAATTAGAAATCCATTTATGAGCATATGTGGTTAAATAAAATTTGTATTTAAGTTTTGTGATCAGCCTTACTATCCGTATCTGCTCGTTGACAGCACAGTAATATCATCATACCTCATTGTAAATCATATTGAATATCAGAGAACTTAGCGAATAAAAATTTCATTAATGATTATCTCCCTAGAGAATTAGTAACTAGAAAATTTTCATATGAATTGTCTTAACTATAACATATGGAATACTGCACATAGAAGCCGTACAGAAGACTTGGGTTTCAGTTTCCTCATCTACAAAATAAGAACTCTGCACCCCAGCTCTAAATCCTACAATGATTTTTGTTCCTGTTTCTTTAAAAAAAAAAAAAAAGTTTTAAGGGATGTGAAAGTTCACCCTGAAACCATAAAAGAGAACAAAAAATATTAAATGGCAATGTTTCCAATTTCCTTCTCACAAAATGCTGCTCACACTCTGTTGCTTCCTCCATGAAGTTTTCCAGAATCCCCAACAGTTACAAAGAAGCTACCTCAGATGCTTGCCATCTTATATTCATAACTTTGCTATGCACTGAAATAGCTGCCCTTAACTTCTCTATTAGTTCATAAGCTCTTGTATAGGGGAAAACCTATACTTTAGTCATTTATATCTACCCCTTCCTTGCTTAGAATAGTTCCTTGCACAAAAAGCACTTAAAAAATTTTTGTTAGCAGAAATAAATGTCAAGTATTATCTACCTATCTTAATTAATATTTTTAAAGTGACTTAGTTTTCTATCACTATAAACAACCAGTAATTCTATTTACAAGCCTGCTTTCAATTTCATTTCACAAATATAATTAAATGAATTCAGAATATTAACAGTATTTTTCATACCAAATAACTGTAAAGTATCTTAGTGAAGGATATTCATCTTTGAGATGTAAATAAAAGGAGGAAAGTACTTGCCCTAAGGTAGCAAATTTAAATTCATAAGTAATAGTAAATTTTAAATTTTCTAAAGATAATAAATGTCTTACTTAATGCTAAAAAAAAAAAGTTTTAAACTTCACAAAGAATTAATCAAACTTACAAAGCTAAAACAGCATTAAAATATGAGATAAGGGTGTTTCTTACCTATTCGGTCAAATGTTTTATCACACTTAGGACACTGCAGTATTTTTTTGTTACTGTTCTGAATGACCACTGGAGTTAACCCTTCGTGAATATTTCCTACAGAATCAGCAGTCTCGGGCTCTTCTTCTGCATCATTATGTTCTTTGTCACTTTGTTCTTCCCCTTCAGAGTATTCATCTGACATTTCCTCCTCCTGTGCTTCTGCATCTGCATTGTACTCACTTCCAGCATCCTCAGAATCATTTTTATCAGACTTTTCTGTATCAAAAGTGACCTTATCCAAATTGTCTTTATCAAAATTGTCTGTTATTTCACCACTTTCATTTTCATTATCACTGTCCCCATCAAATTTTACAGGGCACTTTCTATTCCTCGTTGATCTTCTTGCTGAAAAACCTCTCTCCAGCATTTTTAACCCATGTTTTTTCCCTATTACTAGGGATCTGTGAGTTTTAGTCAAATGATTTTCTAAAGACTTCTTATAACAAAAATTTCTACTGCAGAATTTGCACTGATGACTGGTTGACAACCTTCCAGCCAATTCACTTAAAGTTTCTGCTGGTGATGCCTTTTCAGTTATTTCAGAAGGAAAATTAGAAATATTTTCATTATTTAGCAGTTTAACTGCATCTATAATGTCCAGAAATTTTGCAGCCTCTAAAACTAGAGGTATCTCATTCTTATAAACAAAAAATTCTGATGTGTAGAGAAATTCAAGCAAATGCTGAAAAACAGAATGAGTTACATGATCCAGAGTGACAACATCTGTGCTTGGATTTTTGCTCAAACAAGCATGAAAATAACTACTGCCAACAGCAACAACAACTTTGTGTGCACTAAATTCCTTCCCTTCTACAATTATGAGTAAATCACAGAAAGACGGTTGCTTTTGTCTATCATCATTTAAATATTTCAGTAAATTCTTATTATACTGCAAAGAACTCAGAAGTTTTCTTTGATCTGGTGACGGAGGAAGTTGCTGATAACACTGAAGATCTTCAGTAGATCCTTCCGGAGAACGACTAAATGTCACTTGGTCACTATCCAGTGCACTGTTTCCATCAGATAAATCTTTATGATGGCCCAGATGGATCTTCTCGTCAAAATTTGCAGTGACCTTTCTCCTTTTCTTCATCGCAATAATGCAATTTCAGGACAAGAAGCTTCATAAGTGTCTCAAGAAACTTAAAAAGGATAACTAGCTTCAATCTTGGTTAACATCTTCTGGAAAAGTGTAAGGGAGGGTTTCATGGTCTGCAAAACAATAAGAATTCTATAACATATCTCCACCGACGACTTAAATGTATTTGTTCCAAGTATGTTTCTTTGAATTGTCAATCATTAAATGAACAAGAAGAGGCAAACACGCTACAGCTTACACACAGAAGTGTTTTAACATCATAGGGCTGGGAGAGAGGAGTAGTTGGGGAAAGTCTAGAATGTCCACAAAAGAACAATTTTAAAGGAAACAAGAGAGAGCCCTCACACCTGCCAAGCCCGACTCGCAGGAGGGTGGGATGGTGTGGACACTGGAGGGACAAGTCCTCCGAGAAGGGGGCGGGGGGTTCAATGTGTGATTAGATCATTACGGTCCTCCCCACACTACAGCGTTCCCTCGAGGGATGGGGGGGAAGGTTCAGCACATTTGTCCCCTCAGACTCGCCGCCTTCTACTTATGACACAGCGCCAGGACAGATGAGGCGCAGGGACAACCGAAAACGAAAGGAAGAAACTCATCCCCTAGCATGGGAGGCCCCGGCCTGCGGCTAACCCGCCGCGTTCCCCACCCCGTGCTTCCGAGGCAGGTGCCCCAAACCCATTTACCGCCTCCAAGGAGCTCCTCCGCTGCCTCCCGGCCGCCGAGCTCCACTACAGGCGCGCTCTCCTCCCAGCGTCTACCCACTTCCGGGTTCGACCAACCTCTCCGCCCCTCTTTCCCCTTCCTCTTCCCTTTTTCCTTTACCTCCAGTGGTCAAAACCGCGACCTCAACCATGGGACTCATTCACCGCGCAGGCTCCGAGAGAGTCTTACAACTCGCTGCCGAACCCTACTAGGACCACTGCGCATGAGCATCCACGTCTTTTGGCGCATGCTCACAAATCCACCCTCCTTTCACCCATCCACCCCCTCACTTCAGAAGACGTTACTGAGACTACCAGTAGAGATTGTATGCTCCGGGTTTTCCTGGTATCCGAGACTGGGCGGAGCGGGGCGGGATTGCGGGGACTGATGGTTGGCCTCCTACACTAGGTTGATTATGGCAAAGGACCTGGGGTGGGGCGGTAAAGGAGAGAGGAGATAGGAAAAAGAAGCTGAGGGGAAGGTTGACCAGCCTTGGCATAGAGAGAGGCTGCGGCATCGAACAAATAGTAGCAAAATCTCCAACTGAGGCCGCCTCTTGAAAGCCTTCTTTCGGCTTCTGCGCCTACGCCCTAGGGTCTCTTCAGAAACTTGCATGCATACGCACAGGGCTTGGCTCAGAGCTGCTGCTTAGGTAAGAAGGCTTGCCTTCTTTACCTGCTTTAAAATATTTGCAGTGTTAGCCAGGTTGTTCGTTCACACAAAAGAATATCATAGTTCAGTATAATCCAGGTAATTTGACACAAATGGCCGTGTGAACCTTTTCTCATTTTCTCCAGTACCACTGAAGATGCAACTGAAGTGTCTAGGCCACCTAAAGCAATCTGTGTAGTATTTGGGGGGAGGAAGGGTTGCTATCTAAATTTGTATTAACAAGGGGGAAAAATCTTAAAAACAAAAACTTAATAAAATTTCCACTTTAACCCAGCGAGATACTGACAGGCCAGGTGGAGGGGAGGGGAAAAATGAAGTGACCAAGTGAGTTGATGGAAGAGATCTAAAAATTTAAGGGAAAGAACCTTCAGCTTGCAACCTTTGTAGTGCGACAGTAATGCCATCATATCTTTTTCTAAAGTTGCTCCCACCCAACTAATGGCTGTAAGGATCAAAGTACTTATTCTTCTAAATGTGAATATTCTTTCAATTATATATCTAAGGGACCACCTCATTTTTGCTGCTTTTTACATCCCCAACAATTAGCCCATTGACTACCACATAATAAGCACTTAATAAATGTTCGTTATCTGACAATTACATAATGAACAGAATTTGTATTTCTGTTCTATTAGAAGAAAGTAAATGAAATGGAATGCAAGGGAATTATATATATAGTATGTACTTTTAACTTTTTCAAAGCATATTTCTGTATGCATTATATATTTTTATACATTATAATGTATACATTACTTCATCTTTACAACATCCCTGTAAAATAGATACTATAGTTACTATTCCATTTTACAGAAAAGGAAACAACTTTATAGAGATTAAGTAATCCTAGTACTGAAGGATATAGGAAAGAGCATTAAGGTTGTCCTTAAAGAATGTGGTTCTGCCCCTTGATAGCTTTGTGACTTCAGAAAACTGAAGTTTAGAGTATGGGGCTGACATGGTCATATTGGTGCTTTAAAAAGACCACTTTTACAGCCAAGTAGAAGATGAATTGGAGTGGGAAGAGACTTGTGGCAAGGAGACCAATGAGCTGGCTGAATGACTGAGACAATAGTATTCTCAACCATAATAGGGAAGTTAGAAAGAGGGGAAGGTTTGGGTAAAAATATGAGTTCAGTTTGAAAATGTTGAATTAAAGATATTTTAAATGACCAATAAACACAGATGCTAAACTGGTGGTGAGGAAAGAGATTAGGAATAAATCTGCATGGAGATGATAATTGGATTCCAAGGGGCTAATGAGATAATGGAAGGAGATGCAGAAGAGGACTCAAACTATGGGGCTCATAATTTGGGGCTCATGGATTACTCAGATTTAGCAGGCATCACATGGATGAGTATCCACAAAGGACACTGAGGGGTCAGAAAGGAGGAATCATAGGAAAGAGAAGTATCACAAAAACACTAGAGAAGAAGTTTTAAGAAGAACATGATTGACAGTATAGAGACTGCAAAGAGCTGAAGAAAAGAATCAGAAAAAGCCATTAGATATAGCACTATCCAAGATAATTGCTAAATTTGAAGAGAGCAGTTTCAGCTGAATGATGGCATTAAAAGCCAGACTGCAGAGAGTAGAGTTACAGAGGAACTAGAACCAACTTTTAAAAGAAAAGAGAGATATAGCTAGTAGAGAATCAGTGTCTCAAGTGAAAGATTTTTTGAAGATAGGAGACATGAGCATGTTTGTAGGGAGTAGGAAAGCAGCCAGTAGTCAGAGAATTAAGACAAGTGAGAGAATGAGAATTATGGAGGGGCAATCAGGACAGCATAGAGGATAGCAGATAAGTAAGAATGTAGATAATTTCAGAGTAAGGGCCTAGAAAAGAAAGGAAGACTAAAAGAGATTTAAGAAAGAAGGGGTCATAGGGCACAAGGAATGATGAAGTAATGTATAGGGGCAGAGTATGGAGGCATATGACTAATTTCTGGTTCTGGGGATACTAAAACTGGTGGATCCCTTGACCTTAGGAGTTCTGACTTGTAATGGAATTAAGTCTGGCACCCATTTAATTCTGATCCTAAATTGTTGTTCATTTGCAGTGTCTATCTATCCAAGAGATATAATATAAGCTGTCTGTCTTACGCATGTCATAAACTATACAGCAGGCATTCACAGGATCACAGATTTTGAGTTGCAAAGATAATTTGTATATCATCTAATCCAAATCATTCATTTTATGGATGAGGAGTAGCCTTAAATCAATGAAATAGCTTTGCTCAAGATTATGTAGTAATTAGCAGAAGGAGGATTTGCACCAAGATTCTCTGACTTCATACCCAATGTTCTTTCTACATTCTTCATTGACTTGGATTTTCTAGCAAGGATAGTTAG